>WNWK01015253.1:0-48481 GCA_009830355.1 Cherax destructor
CTATCATGCAGGAGGAGCCACATGTCTATGGTGCATCCAACAAAATAAGCAGACTCTTGGATGTCACTACCGCCCGCCTCCGGCTGGGTTACAAGTATCTTTGGCAGGTTAAATCACCACCACCACCAGATGTAGACCAAACAAGATGTAAACTTTGCCAGTTGGATTATTGTCACACCCTGCGTCGTTATGTACTGGAGTGCGATAAAATTAATGAATTCAGAGACTACTCATTCAGAAATGTTCAAGATATGTCAAAGTATTTTATCCACAGTGGTATATTACAGACCATTCTGGAAAAATACCCTGACTTTGCTCCCTGTAAATAAAGCATTGACACGTGTGTGTGTGTGTGTGTGTGTGTGTATGTACATGTGTGTATGTGTGTATGTATATACATGTATGCGTGTGTATGTGTATATGTATATGTGTGTGTGTGTGACCCAACAATTAAAATTTGCACCAATAACTCATTACAGTTGTGGCTGGGTGTAGACTAATAGATTGCTCATTGCTTTATAATTTGTTCATGAGTGCAACCATGTACAGACGTAAGTAAATTTACTTACATGATTCATTACCTTGTAACTAGTGAATTAATTACCATTGTACCTTGTTCAGCTATCAAAACTTTGGGGCCCAGTCTCTGGACCCTATATATACCTCTGTAATCTGCAAATACCTTTGTAACTTGTCATGATTGTGACCATTTGAGTTCATTACCTTTGTAACTTGCTCAGCCATCAAACTTTGAGGTCCAGTCCCTGGACCCATTATGTACCTCTGTAATCTTTTGACTACCGCCCACAGGATGGGTATGGGGTGCATAATAAAGATATCAAACTAAACATGTCAAAGCCAGTCATAGCATGAGCCAGTTCAAGAAGAGAGCCAAAAGGTACCTAATAAATGTAGCGACAGAAAGGGAGGAGAATGTTTTATTATTTTTTTAGTTAACATATATGTAAATGTAAATAACTCTTTTTACCTTATTCCTAGTATATATCCTTTATAATATAATAATATATATCTCCTACAGTGTATAATAATAAGTTACTAAAAGGACCCCAATGGAAATAAGCCACTCTGACTTTTTTGGGTTATCCTGGGTTCTCTACACATATGCTGCTGTGTGTGATAATGTAAATGTATTTGTGTATACCTGAATAAACTTACTTACTTACTTACTACTAGGTGAACGAGGACAGCAGGTGCAATAATAATATATAATAATATCTTTATTTACTACAAGTACATGTACATGGTATACAGTCCTAGCTGACATCAATGACATACTACTATATAGAAAGCCACTTGTTATGCAGAACATTTCGGGCAAATTAGATCAGTTTTGTCCCAGGATGCGACCCACACCAGTCGATTAACACCCAGGTACCCATTTTACTGATGGGTGAACATAGACAACCGGTGTAAGGAAACACGTCCGATGTTTCCAACCCTTCATCGTGTTTCCACCCGTACGGGGAATTGAACCACGGACACTGTGTGTGAGGTGAAAGCATTGCCTACCGCGCCACTGGTAAGTTTTCTCAAAGTGAGCTTTTTATCTAGAGTCATGGCGTCTACAATGTAAGGAGCCAAAAATTTCGCTATTTTTTAATGCAATAAATTATTTTTTATTAAAGATCCTAACCCTGTGGCGTCCCGCAGCTTGGTTGGCAACGCTTTCGCGTCACACTGAGTGTCCGTGGTTCTATCCCGGCACGGGCGGAAACGTTGGGCATGTTTCCTCACACCTACTGTCCTTGTTCACCTAGCAGTAAGTAGGTACCTGGGTGTTAGTAGACTGGTGTGGGTCGCATCCTGGGGAGGACAAGACTGAAGGACCACAATGGAAGTAAGAAACAGGTTCCTTGATGTCGCATTGTCTTGGGTTATCCTGGGTGGCTAACCCTCCCCCGGGATTAATAAAAATCCCAACAAAATTTATCTTTACCCAATTTTTCTCACACTTCACATTACAATGCGCGAAATTGCGTAAAGCGTTAATTTCAAGAATGTAATCGTCGTATTACGCTATGTACTACTGTATATGAGAGTGACTTAGTCACGACAGCAAGTTCACAATGATACTTTAAATCATTCAGTAAAAAAGATAAGATTTCTTCGGATTTTTAACCCCGGAGGGTTAGCCACCCAGGATAACCCAAGAAAGTCAGTGCGTCATCGAGGACTGTCTGTCTTATTTCCATTGTGGTCCTCAATCTTGTCCCCCAGGATGCGACCCACACCAGTCGACTAACACGTCGAAATGTTCTCATCCCGTCGGGAATCGAACCCGGTCCCTCCGTGTGTGAAGCGAGAGCTTTAGCCACCAGGCCACCGGGGCCACTTTTATAATAATAATATCTTTATTTACTACAAGTACATGTACAAGGTATACAGTCCTAGCTGACATCAATGACATACTACTATATAGAAAGCCACTTGTTATGCTGAGCGACCCACACCAGTCCACTAACACCCAGGTACCCATTATACTGATGGGTGAACATAGACAACAGGTGTCTTATGGAAACACGTCCTAATGTTTCCAGATCTTGTGCTAATATTTAACTGCATTATCAAGTTACGTGGCACTCTACACTATTACAGTCGCATGCACTGAGGTACAGGGACAGTGGTTATGCAATACGGGGATACGTTCCTCTGGTCGAGCAGTCACCCAAACACATTTAGTTTATTCTGTTTTCTCTTAGTACACTTTGCGTTACGTCTCTTTTAGCCACATAACGTCCTGTTAACTAGGCAAGACTTGCTCAATTTCTCAGTCACAAACTGAGGACATTTGTCTAATATCTTTCTCGGAGTCGTTATAATAGGTATTGAATTTTACAATTGCCTGTGTTTATATGTTTCACAGAGCGTTGACCATAGTAGGTTTAGCGCTTTGTTTTGATTATAAAAATTCACTGAGCGTCTGAGATGTTTAGATGGTGTCTGGAATGAATAATTTTCTCTGCTGTTTCAGGTTAGTGCGAGATTATAGTTCATCGTGGAACCCTATATCAGGTATGTTTAATATTGTAATTATAAATATATTATCCGAGGGGCACTGTAGTATGACCCATCTTAAGCAGTTCAACTGTCAAAATATTTACTTCAATAAAGCTACTTGCAAGTAAGTAAATTAATTTAAGTACAGGTACACATAAATAGTTACACCAATTATCATATATAAGTAACGTAAATTACCTAGGATAACAAAAAAAAATCAAGACTTGGCAGTTTGTTTCACTTTTAAAAATCTAATCTCCATGAACGTTCCTATATATGCTCATGATAACATGAGCATAGATAAGTATGTTTATGGAGCAACTTGCAATGTGAACACTGACTGATGTTGTAGTGGCAAATTTCCTAAATTTGCTTGTAACAGATTAGATTTTGCCACCGAAGTGGCTAGTTTATTGCACCCCATATCCATCCTGTGGACGGTAGCGCAAGAGCATATGGATACACAAAAGGCCTAGGAACTAGGCCCCAAAAGAGTTAACAGGTGTACATTTGGATTTATATCTACATTTCACTTATCTGTTACAAGCAAATTTAGGAAATTTGCTTAGTATAACTGGTATCTTATTTCATGAATAAGATATCTTGACGTGTCACATAGGTTATTATACTGTGTATCTCTATATTCCTCAATAAGTGCACAATTAAGCACATAGTGTTCAAGACAGTGACCATATGCCTGATCACATAATTTGCATTTAGTTTGATCATCATCTGTGTGTCTCCCAAACTGCCAGAAGTACTTGTAGCCAAGCCTAAGCCTGGCCACTACAACATCAGTCAGTACTTGTAGCCAAGCCTAAGTCTGGCCACTACAACATCAGTCAGTACTTGTAGCCAAGCCTAAGCCTGGCCACTACAACATCAGTCAGTACTTGTAGCCAAGCCTAAGCCTGGCCACTACAACATCAGTCAGTACTTGTAGCCAAGCCTAAGCCTGGCCACTACAACATCAGTCAGTACTTGTAGCCAAGCCTAAGCCTGGCCACTACAACATCAGTCAGTACTTGTAGCCAAGCCTAAGCCTGGCCACTACAACATCAGTCAGTACTTGTAGCCAAGCCTAAGCCTGGCCACTACAACACCAGTCAGTCTGTTCACATTGCAAGTTGCTCCATAAACATGCCCATCTATGCTCACGTTATCATGAGCACAGATAGGCACGTTCATGGAAATTAGATTTGGATTTATATCTACATTTCACTTATCTGTTACAAGCAAATTTAGGAAATTTGCTTAGTATAACTGGTATCTTATTTTCACCAATAAGATATCTTGACATGTCACATAGGTTATTATACTGTCTATCTCTATATTGTAACAGATAAGTGAAATGTAGATATAAATCCAAATGTACAATTGTTAACCCATTTGGGGCCTAGTGCCTAGGCCTTTTGTGTGTATCGTCTGCTCCCCAGTGCTTGTAGCTCAAGTGGTAATTCATGTAGCTCTCATCTGAAGGACCTGGGCTCGATCCTAGCACAAGTGGAAACGTTCACCTAGCAGTAAATAGGTATTTGGGTGTTAACCGACTGGTGTGGGTCGCATTCTGGGGGAGAGAATCGAAGGGCCCCAATGAAAATAAGCCAGAGTGGCTTTAATGATTTATCCTAGGCTCCTGAAACCTTCTGGGTTAATAATCTTACTAAAAACAAATATCTTTTACGCCACTCCATTGCTGACCTGTATCCTTTCTGAATCTAAGTTAATGAAACATTGTGATTTGTGTCTAGCTTAGATTTTCAGCACCGTATATCTCCCAGCGTTTCCCAGTCAATAATAATAATAATAATAATAATAATAATAATAATAATAATAATAATAATAATAATAATAATAATGAGCTAGGATAACTCAAGGTTACACAATGCGACTCCATACATGAATTTTGGCAAAAATCGTATTAAAATAATTCTCAGCAGTCGAAAATCATCAGGCACTCGGGTCATCTACGTGACTCAGACCTGCGTCAGGAGACACTTCATCCTGTCCCCTGACCAGGCCAAGAGTTCATCTCCATGTAAGCTATCACGAGAAGTGCCTTGATGCTATACCTGGAGGGGGTTTCGGGGGTCAACGCCCCCGCGGCCCGGTCCGTGACCAGGCCTCGTGGTGGATCAGGCTTGATCAACCAGGCCGTTACTGTTGGCCGCACGTAAACCGACACGAAGCAAGTCCGGCTGATCAGGTAATGACCTTAGGTGGCTGTCCACCTCCTTAAAGACAGCCAGGGGTCTATTAGTAATTTTCCCTTATATATGCTGGGAGGCAGTTGAACAGTCTTGGGCCCCAGACACTTACTGTGTTGTCGCTTAGCATACTCGTGGGGCGCCTGCTTTTCATTGGGGGGGATGTTGCATCTCCTGCAAAGTCTTTTGCTTTCATATGGAGTGATTTTCGTGTAAAGATTTGGGACTAGTCCTGGGATTTTCCAAGTGTATATTATTATGTATCTTTCTCGCCTGCGTTCCAGGGAGTGCAAATCAAGGAACTTCAACCGTTCCCAGTAATTTAGGTGTTTTATCGTACTTATGTGTCGTGAAATTTCTCTGTGTTCTCAAGGTCTGTAATTTCGCCTGCCTTGAAATGGGCCGTTAGCGTACAGCAATATTCCAGCCAAGAGAGAAGAAACGATTTGGTGGCTTGAGCTCTCGCTTCACACACGGAGGGCCCGGGTTCGATTCCCGGCGGGTGGAAACATTTCGACGTGTTTCCTTACACCTGTTGTCATGTTCACCTAGCAGCAAATAGGTACCTGGGTTGTTAGTCGACTGGTGTGGGTCGCATCCTGGGGGACAAGATTAAGGACCCCAATGGAAATAAGACAGACAGTCCTCGATGACGCACTGACTTTCTTGGGTTATCCTGGGTGGCTAACCCTCCGGGGTTAAAAATCCGAAGAAATCTTATCTTATCTTATCTCTAGCATTGAAGGTTCTCATTATCCATCCTATCATTTTCCTAGCAGATGTGGTAAATACATTGTTGTTATCTTTGAGAGTGAGATTCTCTGACATTATCACTCCCAGGTCCTTCACATTAGTTTTTCGCTCTATTGTATGGTTGGAATTTGTTTTATACTCCGATACAGTTTTAATTTCCTCGAGTTTTCCAAAGCGGAGTAACTGAAATTTATCTTCGTTAAACTTCATGTGGTCCATTTAAAGATTTGGTTTATGTCCGCTTGGAGATTTGCAGTGTCTTCGATGGATGACAAATTCGGCAAAGGAAGACACGGTTCTGTGACTTACATCTCTGTCTATGTCAGATATGAAGTTGAGGAACAGGATGGGCGTGAGTACTATGACTTGGAACAGCGCTTTTCACTGTAGCCGCCTCAGACTTTACTCTTGTTTACTATTACTCTTTGTGTTCTATTTATTAGGAAGTTATAGATCCATCTACCCACTTTTCCTGTTATTCCTTTAACACGCATTTTGTGTGTTATTACACCATGGTCGCACTTGTCGAAGGCTTTCACAAAGTCTGTGTATACTACATCTGCATTTTGTTTTTTCTCCAGAAGATCCAAGACCAAGTCATAGTGGTCCAGTAGATGGGAGAGGCAGGAACGATCTGCTCAAAACCCATGTTGTCCTGGGTTGTGCAACTGATGATATCTAAGTGGGTGGCGATCTTGCTTCTTAGAACCAATTCAGAGATTTTTATGATGTGGGACGTTAGTGCTATCGGTCTGTAATTCTTTGCAATTGCTTCACTGCCACCTTTGTGGAGTGGGGCTATGTCACTGTGGGATGACCCCTGTGTCCATGCTGCTTCTCCACAGAATACTTAAGGCACGTGAAAGGGGCTTCTTGCAGTTCTTGATAAACACGGAGTTCCACGAGTCTGGGCCTGGGGCAGAATGCATGGGCATGTCATTGATTGATTTTTCTGAGTCCTGTGGTGTTAGGATATCAGATTTTTTTTAATTAACCAGATTTTGAGTCTCGGTCATAAAAAAAATCATTGAGATTGTCGACCCTTTGTCTAATTAACGGCTCACTAAACGCTGAGTCAGTGGGACTTCAGTAGATCAGGCATTTCTTTGCTGTCATCAAAGTCCCATCTCGTTTAAGCAGGGGTGGATACAATACAATTTTTATTACTTTTTGTGGTACAAATAATGTAGTTTTCATGTAATAAAACAGGTAAGCAAAAAGAAAGCTAATATAAACCCTGGTAATAGGTAACCACAAAATGGTTTAGAAAGACACGTAAATAAACACTAGGAAATATTGATTAGGAAATATTTCGATCCTGGGACCTTGATCACTTAACATACAGGGGTTATATATACCCTCTTATTAACCTCTGTTAGAAGTGATCAAGGTCCCAGGAGCGAAACGTTTTCTAATAAGTATGTGCTAGTGTTTGCTCACGTCTTTCCAAAACAAAGAAACCTACTAGCATGCAATGCATTTTTTCACCCAAGGAATTTAAGCCATCCTTTTCCCCTTCATAGATAGTGCTTTGATGCTGAAGGGTTCCTGATCCAAGGAATTGAAAAGATTCTCCCCTTCAAAACTAATAGTCATCCATTCCCCAGGCTCTGTATACTCTTATGGGTTTAGCGCTTCACTATAAAATATATTCCTCCCATTCCCCTAGCGATATATCACCCCTACGGATATAATGCTTCCCCCATACAATTCACCGTAAACTCCGATAAGTAATTACAAACAGATAATTACAGGCACTCGCACAAAAGCCAGACATACTTCCCCAACACTCACTTGATGAGTGTTGGGGAGGCGAGTGGAACGCTGTAGCAGAAACTGCAATACCACCTTATGCAGCAGAAACGGTAGTAGCAGAAGCAGAAACAGGAAGAGGAGACGCAGCCACAGCAGGAACAGCAGGAGGAGGAGAAGCACTAGGAGGAACAGTAGCAGCAGAAGGAGAAAGAGGAGAAGCAGAAGCAGAAAAATGAGGAAAAGCAGAAGAAGCAGAAGCAGAAAGAGGAGGAGAAGCAGAAGCAGAAAGAGGAGGAGAAGCAGAAGCAGAAAGAGGAGGAAAAGCAGCAGAAGCAGAAAGAGGAGGAGAAGCAGAAGCAGAAAGAGGAGGAGAAGCAGAAGCAGAAAGAGGAGGAGAAGCAAAAGCAGAAAGAGGAGGAAAAGCAGCAGAAGCAGAAAGAGGAGGAGAAGCAGAAGGAGAAAGAGGAGGAGAAGCAGAAGCAGAAAGAGGAGAAGCAGAAGCAGAACGAGGAGGAGAAGCAGAAGCAGAAAGAGGAGGAGAAGCAGAAGCAGAAAGAGGAGGAGAAGCAGAAGCAGAAAGAGGAGGAGAAGCAGAAGCAGAAAGAGGAGGAAAAGCAGCAGAAGCAGAAAGAGGAGGAGAAGCAGAAACATAAAGAGGAGAAGCAGAAGCAGAAAGAGGAGGAGAAGCAGAAACATAAAGAGGAGAAGCAGAAGCAGAAAGAGGAGGAGAAGCAGCAGAAGTAGAAAGAGGAGGAGAAGCAGAAGCAGAAAGAGGAGAAGCAGAAGCAGAAAGAGGAGGAGAACCAGAAGCAGAAAGAGGAGGAAAAGCAGCAGAAGTAGAAAGAGGAGGAGAAGCAGAAGCAGAAAGAGGAGAAGCAGAAGCAGAAAGAGGAGGAGAAGCAGAAGCAGAAAGAGGAGGAGAAGCAGAAGAAGAAAAAGGAGGAGAAGCAGAAGCAGAAAAAGGAGGAGAAGCAGCAGAAGCAGAAAAAGGAGGAGAAGCAGCAGAAGCAGAAAGAGGGGGAGGAGCAGCAGAAGCAGAAAGAGGGGGAGGAGCAGCAGAAGCTGCAGCCAGGCGTCAAGAGTCATTATCAACATTGTTCCCTACATTAAGTATAATGACGTAGTGTGGAGGTCACTTGCAGGGTCACCATCGTCAGTCCTATACCACAGTCTCAGTCACCTTGTCTTACCCTAAAATTTATCTCAATATTTTTTTAGCATGTTAATGGTATTATATACCAGCAAGTATGTTCATAAGACAAATTAAGTGTTTATGACAATGGAGAGGACGTTTCGTCCACCTACTGAGCGAAACGTCTTCTCAAACGTCATAACCCAAATAATTTTTATTTTCCATTCGTTCTCACCGTTATGTTTTTTTTATTTATTATTGATTTATTCGCATGTTTCTTCTATTCTTGTACTGTCTGTTCACGTATTGTATTTCTTATCTATTTTTATCCTATCTTATTCCCTGGAACGCAGGCGAGAAAGATAAATAATAGTCTACACCTGGAAAATCCTAGAAGGACTGGTCTCAAATCTGCACACAGAAATCACTCCCTACAAAACCATTTTATAAGCTTGCCACTGTGCTTCAATATTATTATTATTATTATTATTATTATTATTATTATTATTATTATTATTATTATTATTATTATTATTATTGTCGTTTTTACTGTTATTGCCGTTATCGTCTGTAAGTTTTTTGTTGTCGTTTGTTATTCCTCATTTATCATTATGGTTATTTAGTCTGCTAATAGGTATTAATAGGTATTAATAGACATTTATAGGTATTAGTAAAATGGGTATTAATAAAATAGGCATTAATAGTTATTTTGGAAAATAGACATTAAAATAGGTATTATAGGTATTAATAATTAATAATAAAACAAGCATGAATAAAACAGGCAATAAAATAATAGGCAGTTAAATAGGTTAGGTATTTATGGTGGTGATACTAGGTTCCCTCAGGCCAGCCTAGCCTAATATTCTTAATTGACGCCTGTCAGAGGCTCTTGATCCAAGGAATTGGACCTGACGTCCCTTTCCCTGGGACGAAATTGCATAACCCTTAACGGGTTTATCGCTTCCCCATTAGTGCAATAAAACTTTTAATTAACACTGCAGTCTTACAGGGCAGCCTAGTCCAGCACAGCCTATCCCAGGCCTCCCTTGATGAGGAAGGTGGGGGGGGGGGGGGACCTTGATGCTGGTGAGGGGCTCTTGATATCGGGAATTGAAGCTATGTATTCCCCTCCTCTTCCTAGGATTAAACTTGATTAATTCCCGAATGAACTTTTGCCTAGTCAAAACTAATTCGCTTAAATCTAGGTCAATGTAGCCTAGCCCAGTAGATGAAAGTTGGTGCTACTTGTGACGTTGATGCTAGTTGTAACGTTGGTGCTAGTAGTAACGTTGGTGCTAGTTGTAACGTTGATGCTAGTTGTAACGTTAGTGCTAGTTGTAACGTTGATGCTAGTTGTAACGTTAGTGCTAGTTGTAACGTTGATGCTAGTTGTAACGTTAGTGCTAGTTGTAACGTTAATGCTAGTTGTAACGTTGATGCTAGTTGTAACGTTGATGCTAGTTGTAACGTTAGTGCTAGTTGTAACGTTGATGCTAGTTGTAACGTTGATGCTAGTTGTAACGTTAGTGCTAGTTGTAACGTTAGTGCTAGTTGTAACGTTGATGCTAGTTGTAACGTTGGTGCTAGTTGTAACGTTGGTGCTAGTTGTAACGTTGATGCTAGTAGTAACGTTGGTGCTAGTAACGTTGGTGCTAGTTGTAACGTTGGTGCTAGTTGTAACGTTGATGCTTGTTGTAACGTTGATGGTAGTTGTAACGTTGATGCTAGTTGTAACGTTGGTGCTAGTTGTAACGTTGGTGCTAGTTGTAACGTTGGTGCTAGTTGTAACGTTGATGCTAGTAGTAACGTTGGTGCTAGTTGTAACGTTGGTGCTAGTTGTAACGTTGATGCTAGTAGTAACGTTGGTGCTAGTTGTAACGTTGATGCTAGTTGTAACGTTAGTGCTAGTTGTAACGTTGGTGCTAGTTGTAACGTTGATGCTAGTTGTAACGTTGGTGCTAGTAACGTTGGTGCTAGTTGTAACGTTGGTGCTAGTTGTAACGTTAGTGCTAGTAGTAACGTTGGTGCTAGTTGTAACGTTGGTGCTAGTTGTAACGTTGATGCTAGTAGTAACGTTGGTGCTAGTTGTAACGTTGATGCTAGTTGTAACGTTAGTGCTAGTTGTAACGTTGGTGCTAGTTGTAACGTTGATGCTAGTTGTAACGTTGGTGCTAGTAACGTTGGTGCTAGTTGTAACGTTGGTGCTAGTAACGTTGGTGCTAGTTGTAACGTTAATGCTAGTTGTAACGTTGGTGCTAGTTGTAACGTTGGTGCTAGAAACGTTGGTGATAGTTGTAACGTTGATGCTAGTTGTAACATTGGTGCTAGTTGTAACGTTGGTGCTAGTTGTAACGTTGGTGCTAGTTGTAACGTTGATGCTAGTTGTAACGTTGGTGCTAGTAACGTTGGTGCTAGTAACGTTGGTGCTAGTAACGTTGGTGCTAGTTGTAACGTTGATGCTAGTTGTAACGTTGGTGCTAGTAACGTTGGTGCTAGTTGTAACGTTGATGCTAGTTGTAACGTTGATGCTAGTAACGTTGGTGCTAGTTGTAACGTTGGTGCTAGTTGTAACGGTGCTAGTTGTAACGTTGATGCTAGTAACGTTGGTGCTAGTTGTAACGTTGATGCTAGTTGTAACGTTGGTGCTAGTTGTAACGTTGATGCTAGTTGTAACGTTGGTGCTAGTAACGTTGGTGCTAGTTGTAACGTTGGTGCTAGTTGTAACGTTGATGCTAGTTGTAACGTTGGTGCTAGTAACGTTGGTGCTAGTTGTAACGTTGATGCTAGTTGTAACGTTGGTGCTAGTTGTAACGTTGGTGCTAGTTGTAACGTTGATGCTAGTTGTAACGTTGATGCTAGTTGTAACGTTGGTGCTAGTGTTAACGTTGGTGCTAGTTGTAATGTTGGTGCTACGTGTAACGTTGGTGCTAGTTGTAACGTTGGTGCTAGTTGTAACGTTGATGCTAGTTGTAACGTTGGTGCTAGTTGTAACGTTGGTGCTAGTAGTAACGTTGATGCTAGTTGTAACGTTGGTGCTAGTTGTAACGTTGATGCTAGTTGTAACGTTGATGCTAGTTGTAACGTTGGTGCTAGTTGTAACGTTGGTGCTAGTAGTAACGTTGATGCTAGTTGTAACGTTGGTGCTAGTTGTAACGTTGATGCTAGTAGTAACGTTGATGCTAGTTGTAACGTTGGTGCTAGTTGTAACGTTGGTGCTAGTTGTAACGTTGGTGCTAGTTGTAACGTTGGTGCTAGTTGTAACGTTGGTGCTAGTTGTAACGTTGGTGCTAGTTGTAACGTTAGTGCTAGTTGTAACGTTGGTGTTAGTTGTAACGTTGGTGCTAGTTGTAACGTTGGTGCTAGTTGTAACGTTAGTGCTAGTTGTAACGTTGGTGTTAGTTGTAACGTTGGTGCTAGTTGTAACGTTGGTGCTAGTTGTAACGTTAATGCTAGTTGTAACGTTAGTGCTAGTAACGTTGGTGCTAGTTGTAACGTTGGTGCTAGTTGTAACGTTGGTGCTACTTGTAACGTTGATGCTAGTTGTAACGTTGATGCTAGTTATAACGTTGATGCTAGTTATAACGTTGATGCTAGTTGTAACGTTGATGCTAGTTGTAACGTTGGTGCTAGTTGTAACGTTGGTGCTAGTTGTAACGTTGATGCTAGTTGTAACGTTGGTGCTAGTAGTAACGTTGGTGCTAGTAACGTTGGTGCTAGTTGTAACGTTGGTGCTAGTTGTAACGTTGGTGCTAGTTGTAACGTTGGTGCTAGTTGTAACGTTGGTGCTAGTTGTAACGTTAGTGCTAGTAACGTTGGTGCTAGTTGTAACGTTGGTGCTAGTTGTAACGTTGGTGCTAGTTGTAACGTTAGTGCTAGTTGTAACGTTGATGTTAGGTGTAACGTTGGTGCTAGTTGTAACGTTGGTGCTAGTTGTAACGTTGGTGCTAGTTGTAACGTTGATGCTAGTTGTAACGTTGGTGCTAGTTGTAACGTTGGTGCTAGTTGTAACGTTGGTGCTAGTAACGTTGGTGCTAGTTGTAACGTTGGTGCTAGTTGTAACGTTGGTGCTAGTAACGTTGGTGCTAGTTGTAACGTTGGTGCTAGTTGTAACGTTGGTGCTAGTTGTAACGTTGGTACAATTACCCACAATATGTTAGGTAAAAAGGACACAACGAATACATTTTATTGTGGCAACGTTTCGCTCTCCAGGAACTTTGTCAGGTCTTTACTGCTTGATAAAGCTCCTGGGGAGTGAAACGTTACCACAATAAAATGTCGCATTAGTTGTATTTGTGTCCTTTTACCTAACATTGATGATAGTTACCGTGTTTAATAATGTAGAGGTGAGAGGAAACTCTGATGTTTGGTAATATAAAGGTGAGAGGCAACTCTTAATTGATGTAGTATAGAGCCGGGAGGAAACTCTTAATTGATGTTTGGTAATATAAAGGTGAGAGGAAACTCTTAATTGATGTTTGGTAATATAAAGGTGAGAGGAAACTCTTAATTGATATAGTATAGAGCCGGGAGGAAACTCTTAATTGATGTTTGGTAATATAAAGGTGAGAGGAAACTCTTAATTGATGTAGTATAGAGCCGGGAGGCAACTCTTAATTGATGTTTGGTAATATAAAGGTGAGAGGAAACTCTTAATTGATGTTTGGTAATATAAAGGTGAGAGGAAACTCTTAATTGATGTAGTATAGAGATGGGAGGAAACTCTTAATTGATGTTTGGTAATATAAAGGTGAGAGTAAACTCTTAATTGATGTTTGGTAATATAGAAGTGAGAGTAAACTCTTAATTGATGTTTGGTAATATAGAAGTGAGAGTAAACTCTTAATTGATGTTTGGTAATATAGAAGTGAGAGTAAACTCTTAATTGATGTTTGGTAATATAGAAGTGAGAGTAAACTCTTAATTGATGTTTGGTAATATAGAAGTGAGAGTAAACTCTTAATTGATGTTTGGTAATATAGAAGTGAGAGTAAACTCTTAATTGATGTTTGGTAATATAGAAGTGAGAGTAAACTCTTAATTGATGTTTGGTAATATAGAAGTGAGAGTAAACTCTTAACTGATGTTTGGTAATATAGAAGTGAGAGTAAACTCTTAATTGATGTTTGGTAATATAGAAGTGAGAGTAAACACTTAATTGATGTTTGGTAATATAGAAGTGAGAGTAAACTCTTAATTGATGTTTGGTAATATAGAAGTGAGAGTAAACTCTTAATTGATGTTTGGTAATATAGAAGTGAGAGTAAACTCTTAATTGATGTTTGGTAATATAGAAGTGAGAGTAAACTCTTAATTGATGTTTGGTAATATAGAAGTGAGAGTAAACTCTTAATTGATGTTTGGTAATATAGAAGTGAGAGTAAACTCTTAATTGATGTTTGGTAATATAGAAGTGAGAGTAAACTCTTAATTGATGTTTGGTAATATAGAAGTGAGAGTAAACTCTTAATTGATGTTTGGTAATATAGAAGTGAGAGTAAACTCTTAATTGATGTTTGGTAATATAGAAGTGAGAGTAAACTCTTAATTGATGTTTGGTAATATAGAAGTGAGAGTAAACTCTTAATTGATGTTTGGTAATATAGAAGTGAGAGTAAACTCTTAATTGATGTTTGGTAATATAGAAGTGAGAGTAAACTCTTAATTGATGTTTGGTAATATAGAAGTGAGAGTAAACTCTTAATTGATGTTTGGTAATATAGAAGTGAGAGTAAACTCTTAAATGATGTTTGGTAATATAGAAGTGAGAGTAAACTCTTAATTGATGTTTGGTAATATAGAAGTGAGAGTAAACTCTTAATTGATGTTTGGTAATATAGAAGTGAGAGTAAACTCTTAATTGATGTTTGGTAATATAGAAGTGAGAGTAAACTCTTAATTGATGTTTGGTAATATAGAGACGAGAAGAAACTTCTATGATACAGCCTCACTGAATAGTATAATTTTTAACGCATCAAATGACTGAAATTTTTTTCCTAAAGCAGACAGTTTTTCAAATTGACACGATGGACTCATTCAGGTGGATAAATTAAATTATCCTGTTTAGCAAATAATTAAAAGACTTCGTATAATTTAGGTGAGTTTGGACACGTTCATTTATCTTACACTGGCAGTCAAATTATTAGGAAGATAATATTTGTGCGAAAAATATATATATAGAACGGAAACAGTCCCTGGAGCCATTTTAGTATTATACAAAAACTTTTGAAATTTGATCATTGTTAGAAATTTGAACATTGTTAGGCCATTTGCGACGGATATCAGGATATTCGAAAAGATAATTAAGGGGTTATTTAGAGTCCATGTAAACAGTGTGTCATAAACACTGGAAAAGAGACTTTTAAGAGGAGCTGCGTCGTCGCTTTATTGGACTGAACACATCGATTCCAGGCTGAGGTACTGATTACCTCATTCTCCTCACCTCTCACCGTTCTTCTGTGTATTGGACTGAAGAAGCCACCGGCAGGAGAAACGTTTCCTCGTTAAAGATTCCCAAATGTTGCAAGTGTCTTATTCTTCAATTTGTGTGTTTTCTGCTCCATGATATGACAAGCAGGCTCCCTGGATATGCCATTCTGGAAATGCAGTCACCACTTTATAGAGGAATGACTGAACTGCGTACCTTTAAATATAGGTTGGTTGAGTACCTGAGTGGGTGTGGATGTGTGTGAGTTGGACTAGCCTAGCATGTGAGTAAATGCTTTATAAAACCTACAAGTTGATAAATGTGACACATGGGCAACATTTGGGTATCTTTATTTTGGGAACGTTTCGTCACGCAGTGGCTTCTTCAGTCCACTGCAGAGAAAGGTGGAAAATGAGGAATTTGAGGTAATCAGTCCCTCAGCCTGGAATCGGTGTGTTCAGTCCATCAATCTTGACAAAAGTGCAGCATATTAGGTTAATCAGGAAACAGGATAATTGTTTCCTGACGCGGGTCTTAGTCATATGATGACCAGTTGGAGTTTTTGGTCATCTAACCGAGGCCTTCCGCTGGCTTACCCCTCCACCCTTTGAAAAATTATGGTTATTATATTGTTCTTGGAGATGGGGCTTATATACTGTTGACAGATGAGGTGGAGCAGTGGTAGGCGGAGTCACCAGTGGATAAAACCACTAATCGAAGTAGGTCGTGTCTATAGACACGCCTAGCATGGGCCAGTACTACTGAAGTGTTAATTCGTTCTTGTGTTATGTGTGCGAGTTGAACCAGCCTAGCATGGACCAGGACTACTGCAGTGTTCCTTGGTTCTTGTGTGATGTGTGTAAGTACTCAAATATATTACACAATATTAATGTGTTCAGATGTAACCAGTTGACATTATAAATACATTAGTTAGATTAGGGATGGTTAGTGTATAAAGTTTCGGTTTATTTTTATAAATTGCTTTCAAAGGGAAGTTTCAAACGAAATAAACCTGAAATGTAATTAAAAATCTAAAAATTTATTTTCCCTCTGAGGCGAGAGGCTTTTTTTTTAAATGTAATTTCACCGCAAGGCTGGGAATAGCCATAGTTTTATTTTGAATATTTTTTGATGTTACATTTGTGTGTGCGTGTGAACTCACCTATTTGTGATTGCAGGGGTCGAGTCATGATATGTATGCAAGGGATGGGGTACATCTCTCTGGGACAGGGGTGGAAGCACTTGCCAACTCGATTGAGAGGGCCATTGCTGACATGCCTAGTATTTTAAACTGATAGATGATAGAGGTATGGGTGTGTGTGGGAAACAGTCAGTTTGCAACACTAGGGCTGAAAACAGTAAGTGTATAAAAGACATTCATCATAAAGTTACAAATAAGGGCAATGGATCAGGACAGCAAACAAAGGGAGACAGCAGGGGAAAACAAGAGACTAGCTCCCTTAAGGTTTACTATACTAATAGCAGGAGTGTAAGAAATAAGATAGATGAGCTAAGATTAATTGCAAGTGCAGGAAACATAGATATTATTGCTATAACAGAGACCTGGCTCAATCTGAAAGATAGAGAGTTGCCTTCTGAATGTCACATACAAGGCTATAAATTATTCCACACTGATAGGGTCAACAGGAAGGGTGGTGGAGTAGCGATGTACGTCAGAGACAATTTAAAGTGTTGTGTTAGACAAGATATAAAATTAGAAGCGTCAGCCACTGAATCTCTTTGGTTACAGCTTCTTGAGGGCCGTGTAAAACTTATTTTGGGTGTGATTTACAGGCCCCCAAATCTTGATAGGGAGTGCAGTAAACTTCTATGGGATGAAATTCGTAAGGCATCTACACATGAAAATGTTGTGCTAATGGGAGATTTCAACTTTAGACAAATTGACTGGAGCAATTTGACAGGAAATTTAGAGTCAAGTGACTTTCTTGATACGATTCAGGATTGTTTTTTGAAACAGTTGGTGACAGAACCAACTAGAGGAAATAACCTGCTAGACTTGGTTCTTGCCAGCAGGGAAACGCTAGTTAATAATCTTGAGGTTAATGATGAGCTTGGGGAAAGTGATCACAAATCACTCAGTTTTAATATATCATGGAATTACCCTACTACTGGAAATCAAGTCTCTGTCCCTGACTTCCGCCTGGCTGATTTCATAGGACTGAAAAATTACCTGGGTAGGCTGAACTGGAATGACCTGACAGTGGGTCAGGTAGGTGGTGATTGCCAATATGACGTTTTCCAGAGAATAGTTCTAGCTGCTCAGACAGCTTATGTTCCTAATAGGGAAATCAGATCAAACAAAAATGATCCTAAATGGATGAACAATAGATTAAAACATCTCATTGGTCAAAAGAGAGGCATATATAGGCGAATCAAAGGAGGAGAGGGGCAATTAGGTAATCAATATATTCAGTTAAAGAGAGAAATAAAAAGGGAATAAGAAAAGCAAAAAGAGACTATGAGGTTAAAGTTGCGAGAGAATCGAAGACTAACCCAAAAGGTTTTTTTCAGGTATACAGAAGTAAGATTAGGGACAAGATAGGCCCACTCAAAAGTCACTCAGGTCAGCTCACCGACAGTGATAAGGAAATGTGTAGAATGTTTAACACTTACTTCCTCTCAGTTTTTACACAGGAAGATACTAGCGATATTCCAGAAATAATTAATTATGTAGAACAGGATGATAGTAAACTATGCACGATTAGGGTCACAAGTGACATGGTCCTTAGACAAATAGATAAATTGAAACCTAACAAATCCCAGGCCCTGATGAACTGTATGCAAGGGTTCTAAAGGAATGTAAAGAGGAGCTTAGCAACCCGTTGGCTAATCTTTTCAACATATCACTGCAAACTGGCATGGTGCCAAATAAGTGGAAAATGGCAAATGTAATACCTATTTTCAAAGCAGGTGACAGGTCCTTAGCTTCGAACTATAGACCAATAAGCCTAACCTCCATAGTGGGAAAATTTATGGAATCAATAATTGCCGAGGCAATTGCAGCCATCTTGAAAAGCATAAATTAATCAAAGAATCTCAGCACGGTTTTACAAAAGGGCGTTCCTGCCTTACAAATTTAATAACTTTTTTCACTAAGGTGTTTGAGGAGGTAGATCATGGTAATGAATATGATATTGTGTATATGGACTTCAGTAAGGCTTTTGATAGAGTCCCACATCAGAGACTATTGAGGAAAATTAAGGCACACGGAATAGGAGGAGAAATTTTTCCTGGGTAGAGGCATGGTTGACAAATAGGCAGCAGAGAGTTTGCATAAATGGGGAGAAATCAGAGTGGGGAAGTGTCACAAGCGGTGTTCCACAGGGGTCAGTATTGGGCCCCTTGTTGTTCACAATCTACATAAACGACATAGATGAGGGAATAAATAGCGACATAAGCAAGTTTGCCGATGACACCAAAATAGGCCGTCCAATTCATTCAAATGAGGACATTAGAGCACTCCAGGAAGATTTGAATAGACTGATGCAGTGGTCGGAGAAGTGGCAGATGCAGTTTAATATAGATAAATGCAAAGTTCTAAATATTGGACAAGACAATAACCATGCCACATATAAACTAAATAATATAGATCTTAATACTACTGATTGCGAAAAGGATTTAGGAGTTCTGGTTGCAGTAATCTAAAACCAAGACAGCAGTGCATAAGTGTTCGCAATAAAGCGAACAGAACCTTGGCTTCATATCAAGAAGCATAAATAATAGGAGTCCTCAGGTTGTTCTTCAACTCTATATATCCTTGGTGAGGCCTCATCTAGATTATGCTGCACAGTTTTGGTCACCGTATTACAGAATGGATATAAATGCTCTGGAAAACGTACAAAGGAGGATGACTAAGTTGATTCCATGTATCAGAAATCTTCCCTATGAGGATAGACTGAGGGCCCTGAATCTGCACTCTTGAAAGGCGTAGAATTAGGGGGATATGATTGAGGTGTATAAATGGAAAACAGGAATAAATAAAGGTGATGTAAATAGCGTGCTAAAAATATCTAGTATTGACAGGACTCGCAGCAATGGCTTTAAGTTGGATAAATTCAGATTCAGGAAGGATATAGGAAAGCATTGGTTTGGTAATACAAACAAACAAACAAACAAACAAACAAATTTTATTTCATTGCAGGTTACATGGGTATCGGAAGTTACAATGTAAATTGAGTCAAGGAGAGCCACTGACATGCCATGGCATTAGGGCAGCTTATTCTAGTCCTTAAAAACTATGTACTTAATATTAGAAATTTATTGAGTTTATTCTAGTTAAAATTATTTTCAAAATTACAATATGATGAAATTTTACTGTTTAAATTATTATATAATGATATTAGATCTTAGATTAGTTACAGGTGTTAAGATTCTTGAATGATAATATGAATTGAGATTATCTTAAGGAAAATAACATTGAGCATTTTTGACATTAACTTATAATATGAGTAGGGGTAACATAATAGTAACATATTATTAAAAATTGAGATTATCGTATAGGAAAAGTAACAATGAGCATTTTTCAAAGTAGTTTATAGCATGATCATTTAGGTTTGGGTGAGTAGGTGGTTTTGAGTTGAGTCTTAAATTGATTTTCAGACAAGATTATCTTAATATTTACTGGTAATGAATTCCAGATTCTGGGCCCTTTATGTGCATAGAATTTTTACATAGGTTGATATGAACACGGGTATATCAAAAAGTGATCTGTGTCGTGTGTTGTGGTCATGGGTCCTATTAAAGTTGGTGAGGAGAGTTTTGAGCAGAGGGTTTATATTAGAGTGTAAAGTTTTATATATGTAGTAGGCACAAGAGTAAGTATGAATGTTCTTTACGGTGAGTAGTTTGAGACTTTGAATATTGGTGGAGTATGCTGTCTAGAGTGGAATTTGTTATCATTCTGACTGCGGCCTTTTGTTGTGTTATGAGTGGTCTAAGGTGATTTAACGTTGTTGATCCCCATGCACAGATTCCATAGGTGAGATACGGTAGATAAGTGAATGATATAGTGCAAGGAGAGCTGATTGAGGTACATAATAGCGTATCTTTGATAATATGCCTACTGTCTTCGAGATTTTCTTGGAAATTTGTTGTATATGTGTTTGGAATTTAAGGCTACTGTCAAGGTGGATTCCTAGGAATTTTCCCTCTGTGAGTCTTGTGATGGGTGTACCATTAAGTGTTATGTTAAGTGGAACATTTGTGACTTTGCTTCCAAACTGTATGAAGTAGGTCTTGTCAGTATTGAGAGTAAGCTTGTTAGTCGTCATCCATGTTGATATTTTCTGTAATTCGGCATTAACAGTGTTGGCCAGTATAACTGGATTTGGGTGAGAGAAGACATATGTTGTGTCATCTGCAAATAAAATGGGTTTGAGTAGTTGTGATGCATTCGGTAGGTCATTTATGTAAATGAGGAATAGGAGTGGCCCCAGGACACTTCCTTGAGGGGCTCCGACTGATTGTTGTGGAAGAGTTCGCTCCATTTGTGTACACGTATTGGCTTCTGTTGGTGAGGTATGATTTTAGGTAGTTGAGTGGGTGCCCTTATACCATAGTGTGCTAATTTTGTGAGCAGTAAATCATGGTCGACTGTATCAAAAGCTTTGCGGAGATCAATGAAGATTCCCAGTGGGACTTCTTTTTCTCAAGTGCTGTATATATTAACTCCAACATGTGCGTAATAGCATCGTTTGTGCTCTTGTTTGTCCTGAATCCAAATTGACAGGGGTTGAGTACATTGTGTGAGACGAGGTAGGAATAGATTTGTCTATGAATTAATTTTTTGAAGATTTTAGAAAGCAATGGTAAATTAGAAATTGGTCTATAATTATTCAGGTCTGTTTGATCACCTCCTTTGTGGATCGGGGTGACCCTAGCTATTTTGAGAATTGATGGAAAGGTAGAGGCTTCAATGGATTTATTGAATAGTGTTGCTATGATTGGTGACAGTACCTGTGAAGCTTTTTGTACATAAAAGTTGGTAGGCTGTTTATGTCTCCTGCCTTGTTTTTAAGGGTGCTGATTATGAGCGAGACTTCAATTGGGTTGGTAGGAGCTAGGAATAGCGTATTAGGGTAGGTGTTTGTGAGGTAGTCTGTTGGACGGGTGTTTGAGCTTGGATTTTACTGCTAGATTCTTTCCTATGGTGGAGAAGAAAACATTAAGTCTGTTTGTCGATGAGTGGAACAAACTCCCGAGTACAGTTATAGAGGCTAAAACGTTGTGTAGTTTTAAAAATAGGCTAGATAAATATATGAGTGGGTGCGGGTGGGTGTGAGTTTGACCTGACTAGTTTGTGCTACTAGGTCAGATGCCGTGCTCCTTCCTTAAGTGAATGTAACCTGACCTGGATGGGTCGGGGCATTGGCTTAAGCCGGTGGGAGATTTGGACCTGCCTCGCATGGGCCAGTAGGCCTGCTGCAGTGTTCCTTCTTTCTTATGTTCTTATGTTCTTACAAGAAGGCCAATAGTATGCCTAGGTATGCCTAGGCATTTCAGGCAGTCTTATACTAGATCTTACTCTATAGTAATATAATAATTATACTGGTATTAAGGTTAGATAATTGTAGTGATTAACTAGGTTTACAAAATTGAGGTAGTTCAAAATATTTAAGAATTTAACAATTAGTTTACATATTAATGGAAATGGTGCCGTTTTGGCATGATACAGTTTCTATATTGGAGTGTCTTAGGCAAACTTATGACTAGCTTAAGAATTATGAAGCAATAGCTATATTAGAATTTTGTTTACAGTCATGTGCAAATTAAGGGGAATCACAGATATCAATAAGTGTATTTTGCTGTGGATATGTGCAAGATAAAGTAGTTTTCATGTGGTTAGCTACCGGTTGGGTGCGTAAGTGAGATAAGATGTTTTTTAACGGTGCTTTTGAAAGTAGAGGTTGCGTCTGCAGTTCTAGAGTTTTTAGCCAGGGAGTTCCAGATTTTAGGTCCTTTTATGTACATTGAATTTTTGTATAGATTTAGCCGGACACGGGGAATGTCAAAGAGATGTTTGTGTCTGGTATTATGTCTATGGGTCCTGTCACAACTATCAAGAAAATGTTTTAGTTCAGGGTTAATGTTGGAATTTATGGTTCTATAAATGTAGATTGCAGAGTAGTAAGTGTGGATGTTCTGAACAGTGAGTAAGTTTAGGTCTTTGAAGAGGGGGGGGGGGTGTTGCCTAGCGTTGGATTGCGTGATAATTCTTAATGTTTAATTGTGCATCACCTGCTCTGTTACCAAACATAATATAGAAGGTCTTATCAGTGTTGAGTGTAAGTTTATTGGCTGTCATCCATGTAGATATTTTTAGTAATTCGTTGTTAACAATGGTGTTGAGCGTGGCAAGATTTGGGTGGGAGATGACATAAGTCGCGTCGTCAGCAAAGAGTATTGGTTTCAGGTGTTGTGATACATTGGGAAGATCATTGAGGGGTAAGAGGAAGAACAGGGTACCAAGGACACTTCCCTGTGGTACTCCAGTATCAAGTGATCGTGTCGAGGAGGTTGTGTCTTTAATGGTGACATACTGATACCTATTAGTAAGGTAGGATTTGAAATATGCAAGTGCATGACCTCTTATACCATAGTGGTCAAGTTTGTGGAGTAGGATGCCGTGGTTTACTGTGCCGAAAGCTTTCCTTAGGTCAATAAAAAGTCCTAATGGATATTCCTTATTTTCCAATGCTGTGTAAAGCAGGTCTATCATTTTTTACGATTGCATCGTTAGTGCTTTTATTTTTTCTGAAGCCAAATTGGCAGGGGTTGAGTATGCTTTGTGTCTTTATAAACAAGTATAATCTCTTGTGCACAAGTTTCTCGAAGATTTTGGATAGCAACAGTAAGTTTGATATTGGCCTACAGTTGTTTACGTCTTTAAGGTCACCGCCTTTGTGTATTGGTGTAACCCTGATTGTAACTGATTCTCTGTCATCCATAAATGCTCTCAACTCATTAAGTATAAATTGTAGCATGCTTGTGTCAGAAGCCAGACACAGGTATGGTAGGATTGTGGATAGTAGAGTCAGAGTGCACATGCTGTGGATTCCATCTCACATTGGTCTTCAGATGCATGATAGAACTGATAAATTGGCTAAGTTTTATGCTTTCAAAGAGGGGTAGATGGCCCGGTGGTCTGGTGGCTAGAGCTCTCGCTTCACACACGGAGGGCTCGGGTTCGATTCCCGGCGGGTGGAAACATTTCGACGTGTTTCCTTACACCTGTTGTCATGTTCACCTAGCAGCAAATAGGTACCTGGGTTGTTAGTCGACTGGTGTGGGTCGCATCCTGGGGGACAAGATTAAGGACCCCAATGGAAATAAGACAGACAGTCCTCGATGACGCACTGACTTTCTTGAGTTATCCTGGGTGGCTAACCCTCCGGGGTTAAAAATCCGAAGAAATCTTATTATTACCCATTAGGGTCACAGAACTTTTGGGGAATGGGAAGTAATCGGGTATGACAAAAGAAAGGGGAGGGTAGGTCCAGTTCCTTAGTTTCTTGGATCAGTAACCCCTCACCAGCATCAAGGTGCCAATGAGACAGTAGATATAACCAACATTATCAGTTACAATAGCAGTTGCATCAAGAACTACTGCTGGGTCAGCAGGTGAACCATCAAGAACCACGGCACGAGCAACAAGTGGGCCATAAGAACCACGGCTGGATCAGTAAACGGACCGTAAGACCCATGGCTGGACCACCAGGTGGATCAACAAGAACCACGGCTCGACCAACAAGTGGATCATCAAGAACCACGACTGGAACAGGAGATGGACCCTTATGAACCACGGTTGGACCAGCAGGGAACCACCAGCAGCCACGGTTGGAACAGCATGTGGACCTACCAACAGCCATGGCTGGACCAACAGGTAGACCTGCTAAGAGATAGCTGAACCAGCAAGTGGACCACCAAAAAACCACGGTTGGAGCTATAGTTTGTCTAACAAGAGGCGAGAAGTAGGTAGGCCAGTAGGAGCCAAGGCTATACCAGCAGTTGGTCTGGTGGCTAAAGCTCTCGCTTCACACGGCGAGGGCCTGGGTTCGATTCCCAGCCAGGGCAGAAACATTGGGCGTGTTTCTTTACACCTGTTGTGTATGTTCCCCATCAGTAAAATGGGTACCTGGGTGTTAGTCGACTGGTGTGAGTCGCATCCTAGGACACTGACCTAATCTGCCCGAAATGCTCAGCATAACAAGTGACTTTCTACATAGTAGTATGTCACTGATGTCAGCTAGGCCTGTATACCATGTACATGTACTTGTAGTAAATAAAGATATTATTATTATTATTATTATTATTATTATTATTATTATTATTATTATTATTATTATTATTATATCTTTATTATGCACCCCATACCCATCCTGTGGGCGGTAGTCAAAAGATTACAGAGGTACATAATGGGTCCAGGGACTGGACCCCAAAGTTTTGATAGCTGAGCAAGTTACAAAGGTAATGAACTCACAAGTTACAAAGGTAATGAACTCACAAGTTACAAAGGTAATGAACTCACAAGCTACAAAGGAAACGAACTCACAAGTTACAAAGGTAATGAACTCACAAGCTACAAAGGTAATACCAGCAACTGCTTCACTTATCATTTTGCATAAGGGATTTCGGTGAGCCTGGTTAGATGCAGGTGTACGAATAAGCATATTTAAGAGATGTAGGTGGCAAAACAAGTATAGTAAAGAGATGTAGATGGCAGAGCAAGCATGGTTAAGAAATGTAGGTGGATGAACGAGCATAGTAAAGAGACGTAGTTGGCTGAAGAGGCACGATAAGAAATGTAGGTGGGTGGGTGAAAAAGGATGATTAAGGGCTGTAGGAATGTGAACAAGCAATATTAACAGAAATATAGGAGACTGAGTAGCGATGGAGAGGTTACTGGAGGAAGGAAGGCAGAGCAAGTGGTAGAACCACCGTAGCGTGAAGCGGAGGTAGTAGCAGCAGCAGCAGCCGACGGTGTAGTGGCTGCCACCACCAACACCAGCTGCTGCCGGGGAAGCACTACTACCATCAGCTGCTAGGGACCACCGCCACTATCAGCTTCTGGGGACCACTATCAGCTGCTGGGGACCACCATCACCAGCCAAACACCGCTGCTCACACTTTTATCATGACCTCCATCAATAGTAATGGCAACGGCAATGCCCTCAAGTTATACTATTGGTACACTTCCTTTTACTCTCAGAGGGTGAGTTTTTGTTGTCCTGGGTTGTAGATGCCACAGGTAGTGATAAGCCTGACATCTGTTTGCCTACCACTAACTACAGACTTTCCTGAGTGTCTGTGGGCCGTATAATCTGTTCAGGTTTTCATACTGAGGGAGAACCTAAAACGAACATCAGTGGAAATCAGCCACTGCTTGGCTCTCTTAATATAATATAATAATATATTTACTACAAGTACATGTACATGGTATACAGGCAAGTCATTATTTAGGCAGTGGGTACATAACATAGGATTATTAGCCTTCCAGGATTAATAATTTGAATAAAGTTATTCCTCTGGGTTCCTTAATCGTGACACTATCAGCCCAAATATATAAATCAGGTGTACGGTACTTAATGAAGCTGCAGAAAGCGAGGAAAATGTCAAGTATTACCTGGAGAGTGTTTCGGGGACAACGCCCCCGCGGCCCGGTCCGAGACCAGGCCTCGTGGTGGATCAGGGTCTGATCAACCAGGCTGTTATACAATACCGAAAAGTTGATTAATAAAAGGTATGCAACACCTACGTATTTTTATTGCAACACCATATGCCTTATTAAAAATGTTTGATTTTAACTGCACTGGTAATATTCAATGTTTTAAGTCAATACAGAGGTAAGTAAGTAAGTAAGTTTATTCAGGTATGCACAAATACAGTTACGTACATAGATTATCATACATAGCAGCATATGTGTAGAAAACCTAGGATAACCCAAAAAGTCAGAGTGACTTATTTCCATTGGGGTCCATTTAATACCTTAATATTATACACTGTAGGAGATATATGTTTTTATACTATAAAGAATATATACTAGGAATAAGGTAAAAGAGTTATTTACATTTACATGTATGTTCTAAAAAAATAAAAAACATTCTCCTCCCTTTCTGCCACTACATTCATTAGGTACCTTTTGGCTCTCTTCTTGAACTGGCTCATGCTATGACTGGCTTTGACATGTGCAGGCAGTCTGTTCCATTCCTTTATTGCTGTACAATAAAAGGTGTTTGAAGCCTGACCACTGACTGTGGGTACTACAAAGTTGTGCTCTCTCCCCCTAGTACTATGACTGCTTTGGTTCCCAGCCTTGACAAAATTGGCAGCAAGATACTCTGGACACTGTGAGCAATTTTATAAACTTGATTCAATTTAAGTTGTTTTACTCTGTCTTCAATATTCAGCATATCCAATTGTTGTAATTCATCCAGGCCTACATGGTAATTACATTACATATAAGTAATTGAATCATATTTCAAGATGAATAAATACAAATTGCAGTGATTGTAGATTTACAAGAGTGGCATCATATGATGACACCCTGACCTATATGTGATTGTAAGGGGGTCGAGTCACAGCTCCTGGCTTACTGACATATTGAAGGCACATGATTGATTGTCAATATTGAGGATGCTCGCTCTGTGATGTCAGTGCAAACACACCATAGTAGGCAAATTATTAGATTCAATAATAGCTGATAGAACCTGCTAGCATGGTACAGTAGGCCTACTGTAGTGCACTTTTGTTCTTGTGTAAGCAAGCACTAGTTTACCAGTGGAAATGTCAATAAATGGGAATGACCTTGAAAAGTAGGCCCTACCTAACACTAGTCAGTATGCCTACTGCAGTTCTCTATTCTCTTTTGATTAAAAGACCATCTTTGTTTTTTCATAAAGACAATATTGCTGCTCACTGAACTTTGGTATAATGATTTCAACACAGTATTAGCTCAGTTGGAGATGAGTTTTTCACTTTTTAGTCTTTGCTATATATTTGGGAATGAGTTTGTAAAACTTCAGAAAAGACACAGAGTGGGAATATATATATATATATATATATTTTTTTTTTTTTGAGACTGTTTTACTTGGAGATCAACCTTTCCCAAGTCTTTAACCTTATTATGCTAAATTTCAACATAATACTAACACCCAGTAGAGCAGTTTTTCTTCTCAAAGATTCTACTGTCCCTCAGAAACTGTGGTAAACTTATGCATAAGAGTTATGAAAAATAGGGATTTTTGGCTAAGTCAGGGATCAACTTTTACATGAAGACAGGCTATACTTGGATATATACAGCTAAAGAACAAAAGGGCACAATATTGTGACTGGAACAATACAGAAATAACCCATACATAGGAGAGAGTAGGTGTTTATGACAACGTTTTTGTCTGACTTGGACCATTTACAAAGTCACCCTTTTTAATACAGCTAAATATGGTTTCATTTGGCATTATACAGGCTTGATTCTATATACACTATAGTGATAGTAAATTATATTTTTTTCTCTTGTTTGTTCTGACTGGTATCCCCCCCAAATTTTTTTTTTTTTTTTTATCTTGGGCATTATGTAATAGCCTATATTGTAGTTGCTCTTACAGGTCCTGATGGCTCTGTATGAGAAACGTGTACCTTTCAAAACACAAATTGTGTCATTGTTGGCAGAGGAGCAATATGAGCCAAAGTTTTTAAAGCTGAACCCACGTGCTGAAGTTCCAGTACTCACAGATGGAGTAAAGGTCATCCCTGACTCTACTCGCATTATAGAATACCTAGAAGACAATTTTTCTAATGGTAAGTTCAAGTTCGTCTTTATTTCAAAATTACTGTTCATAAAAAAAGGTACAGTAATCTGAAGGCCCATAGGATTTGTGTAATTTTTGACAAAACTTAATCTAGTCTTCAAATTTACATAGTATTTTTGTAAAGGGTCTAATACATGGTAATACATTAATAGGAAGTTGCCCAGAATAATTCATAATTTTAAATAAAAAAATTGTAATTGTCTGGTTATCAAAGGTCAAATAGTACTAGTCATTGAAATTACAATACAAAAGCAATGTAATTCAATAAAAGTAGGTTCAAGTCTATGAAGTTACAAAACAATATAGTGAAATATATTTGAATGGAATTCTATCAGTGTAGCAGAATTATGGCCATATTGATATACATAATACAGTAGTTCTCTTCTAATATAGGATCTACAATCATTGTGAAGTTGTAACTTTCTTTTGTGTAGAAAATTGCATAGAATCCTGGGCCTTTTCTTATTACTGAGACTCTCCCCTCTCCCTTTCCTCTCCCTTCCACATGAATGTAGTAATATGGAGACTTGCATGGAGGAGCAAAAGACCACTTGCAATGTACATGGGGTCAATGACTGGCATTTCCCCACAAAAGAACTGTGATGATAGCCAAGTAATCAAACACTTCTGTAAGCAAATGTACTGAGAACTCAGGTATTCATTAGGGAGCTCATTGCTCAGTCATCAAAGACTGGAATGCCATACTGTTTAGCAATATGGCTTTCAGAAGGTTGGTAGGTTGTACATTATTGTACGTATTTAGATTTTTTTTTGGAGGGGGATAAGTTGATGTTCAGCTTTGAAACAAAACCCTATTTTTCCATATGTTAATTTTGTATAGTGCATTTTTATTATTTGCATTGATAATCAGTTATGTAAAATGTGCACCATTCTGCATGAGGAACTTTTGTGCATCTTAGTTTACCAATAAATTCGTTGCATTTACTATATACATATACGTATTACAAATTATACCATGTTTTGGAGCAATACTAATAAGCATGGTATAGTGTGTGAATGGGTAGCAGCAGCTCACTGCTAGCTTTGGACTAGCCAGTCGGCATTATTAGATAGTGGTGTGCAGCAAGATAAAGCAAGGTGTATTACTTTTCATATTCACATTTTTTATGAAATGGATTTCTCTCACTGAGGTAGGGTAACCCGAAAAAGAAGAAACCTTTCTTTTTACATTTAGTGGTTACTAGCCACTTGCTCCCATGATGGTTTCACATTTGTCGTAATTAGTAGAGATTTGTCAAGAACTGTAGATTAAATGATAGATTTACTCAGTACTGTCTCAAAACTGAATTTCAGAATTAGTTATTTATTTTAATAAATAAATTGATTTCTTGTATAGTAGGCCCCAACTTTCACAATGGTTACGTTCCTGAGATTGGAGATGTACGTGAAAATGCGATTGCATGGAGTGAACAGTTTATGGGAAAAATTTGGTTACTCTTCATGACACCTTGAAGCCAGTTTTTGTTTTTTAATTTGTAATTCTCTGAAAATAATAGGTTTTTGTACAGTGGTCATGAAGACACACATGTTATGGGCACATTGAAAAGTATTTACAGTACATATTTTACACAGTTTTCTTAAGATGATTTAAGCTAGCATAACCTAATAGTTAAATACTGTAATGTGAATACCATATTTTTTACTGTAAATTCTGGTTGTTGATGTATAATGGGTTTGATGTCAGTGGAGAAGGTTGTCGTGGCCATACTAGGCCAAGGCTGATGGTAGGGGATCCTGGAATGAGGTGGATACAGGAATAAGAATAGTAATAACTTGGAACTTGGTTATTCTTGAGCACCTGTTCTTTAAGAAATTCACAAGTTCTTGTATACAAAACCATAACTGCAACAATAATAATGAAGAAATACTGTACAAAAGTTTATATTCAAAAGTGATGCACGATCATGAAGACCATGAGCTCTAGAAAAGAGATACTTTTTCAGCTGTGACTTGAAAGGGATAAACAAATTCATGACTTAACAGACACTGTCATCTGTTGAACTATCTAGGAGCTACATAAGAAAAGGCTCTTTCTGCTAATGATTTCTACCCAGCAGCACAAAGCTAAATCAAATCATAAAGGCCCACAAAAATTTGCAGTAGCATTCCTGAGCTTGATGTGCAAAGTATAAGCATATCAGCAACATGCTTGGGCTTAATAAACTTGAACATTAAACAAAGGAGGCCTAAGGTGCCTGGGAGGGAAAATATCTCGTCTGCACCAGTGCAATAGCCAGCCTCTTCAGAGCGAATGATGGAAAAGCTGCAAAAAAGTGATTCATGAACTGATGGAAATGCAGCAGCTGGAGGATGCATTCTCCATAATTTTATTTGTGTGGTGGGCTCATATTTCTTTTATAAGGTTAGTGAAGAGCATTTGCTTTAGTACTGTAATTACATTGCATAGTTATGAGTGGAGGCATCCTGTCTCAATAGGTGTCAAATGTGCCACACCTACAATCCCTACATGTAGCATGAGTGACACATTACTGTGTAAGTAAGCAGTCATGGTTCTTACTGGGGGTTACACAACTTGTAGACGGCTTTACCCAGCTTATAACATTATTGGATTGGCCAGAGGAATACAGTAACATCTTGACTAGTAGGGAGGAGTGAGTATGTGTGTGTGTGTCTGGTTATATCGATTGTCCGTTAAATCCTAAAATATTAAAAAACAGCAAAAAAATCACTACAGTACATACTCTACTGTATATGTATAATGCAGTACTGTGTACACAATTGTAAATAAAGGAGCTCAAAGTACACCAATTTGATTTTTTGGTGGATAGATGAGATCTGCTGTGATTTTATAGTGGCGACTGAGAATAACTTTTATTGAGTCATGTGTGAAGCTCCACTGGCTTACTTGTAGATGGTTAAGGAGACATTGAACGTGGCAGTTCTGTACTTGGGCCTCTGGTATCTTTTTCCCCACCTACTCTTCATCTTCAATTACTACTACAGTGGACCCTTGATTATCGTAATTAATCCGTTCCAGAGAGTCTGACGAAATTCAAAATTTACGATTTTCAAAATCATTTTTCCCATAAGAAATAATGTAAACCCAATTAATCTGTTTCAGACACCCAAAAGTATTAACAAAAAATATTTTTTTTATATGAAATATAGATTTACATACACAGAATAAAATGAGACATGAAGAATAAAACAATAATAACATCACACTTACCTTTATTGAAGACTCTTGTTGGTGTATGAATAAAATATGTCATTACGTATGTTAGGAATTGTGGCGGCGGTAGGGGAGTGTGTTTGGAGACTGGACAAGATAGTCCTTCAATATGACACTAATATCAACTCTACGGCTTATTTATCTATCACAATTCATCTAATACGACATAATAAACAATATTAATAACATAGAAACATGACATACACTCTAGAATGAATAAAATGTCATTACACATGTCACGAGTGGTGTTGTGTTGTTGTTGTTGGGTGTATAAGGGCCACTGGGAGCATAAGCCTTACATAGTGGTGGTGAAGGCAGCAGAGGCGGCGGTGTTGTCAGTGGCCATATATACCTCCAACATTGGAGGAGTTAGTTTTGTGCTGTCCTTTTTCTATCGATTAATCGCTTAACTTACTTGCTACACTGTTAATGCTACACTTTATCGCTGGCTGGCGCTATAGCCTTTATCGGCTCCTGCTGCTTTAGTATCGTAACATATCGTAGAATCACTGAAGAAGGCACATTCTCCCCTCTCTCTCAGCTGTTTACCAAAGGGCTGGCACTAGGAGCTTTCTTTGGGCCCATGGTGGCTTATTTAGCAGTTGCAAGCACAAAAAAGAATGGAATACAGTGGTACCTCAGGATACGAACAGCTCAAAACTCAAACAATTATGTAAGTGCTTTTGTAAGTGTATTTTTGGGGGTCTGAAATGGATTAATCTAATTTACATTATTCCTTATGGGAACAAATTTGTTTGGTATTGGCACTCGAACAGCCTTCTGGAACGAATTAAGTTCATGTCCCGAGGTACCACTGTACGTATTACGAAATGTATCGTATGAGCGCGTAGGACGATGTTCACTCGTTCAGAAACAATGGCACACTGACTGTGAATGGTGTGTGGGGCCGCTTGTACGCGTTTAGGATGAACGACTATTTTCAAGGCAAATGACGAACTTCAAGGCTATATTTTGACGATTTTTTTTTTACGAAATCCAAGGCTTACGATAATCAAGGGTCCACTGTAATACTTTATCTTTTCGGGTACAACCTCTTGCTGGCTACAATAACTCTGATCCATTGGTTGCATTGGGGAGACAGTATTAGGGGGCAGAGACTTGGCCTTAATTTTACTATCACTACTGCTTAATTTTATCTGTGCTTGGGTGAGCAGATGTATTATAAAACAGCAAAAGAGCCTTTATGTCCTCAAGATGAGGTTTGACTTTCGGCTGGTACGTGCATACTTTAGGAATGAAATGTGCAAAAAACTTCAGTCAGAAAATATATTTCTATCAAGTTGGCCTTCCTTACCTTTGTAATAAATTACTGGCAATGTCCATAGGTAATCCTTTAATGCAGGCATGCTGAGTTGCCTGTAATCATCATTTTCAAATGGTACGTATTATCATCATTAGCACAGTGGTTATTTCTAATCTTATGGGCTGGTGTCTTTGTTACATGCTGGAAGGTTAGTGCATTGGGAGTGAATGCTAAAGAAGACTGGTCTGGGCAGCATTATCCATGTAAGATGAAGCAGCCCCTTATTTTTTATCAGATCATTTAACATTCATGTAATGGCTCAACTTTCCCTCTTGGTGCACTATCAGCCTTGTCATGAATCTTGGCATTACTCAAGCTGTGGTGATTATGGAAATGCTAAAGCCAGCTATCAAAGGCTGGAAATGGTATGTTCATTTGCTCTTTTAGCATATTAGCACCAAGAACAAAAATTGGTAATGCTACTCGAACACTCCTGAACATGCCATTTATACAGTGCTCTAATATTTTGATCTTTTGCCATTTTCATATGCTTCCTAGAACCAACTGATGAATCTTTCCTGGTAGCATTTACACTAAATTTTAGATCAATTGATGTAAGCTTGTCCTCTGTCTTACAGATATCAGACCCTTTTTTTTTATGCCATATTCCTCACACATGCAGGACACAGTCATACCAAACTCCAACTTCTGTAACAGTTCAAGTTTCTGACTAATGGTTAGATTCACATGTCTTCTCTTGGCATTACAACTTGCTTTAGAGGCCATTGTTAATCAAAACATATCTTTATATTATAATAAAGTAAAAACTGTAAATTCAGGGAAGAGAGAGCAAATGACAACACTACCACTGAATGTACAGGGGCAATAAAAAACTTGAGTTGTTGCCTACTGGCCTCTCCGAGAAGTAACTGTTCTTCAGGTCCTCAAATTATCAGTAGCATCAGATTTTGCTCATTAATCTGGAATCCAATAAATTGAGCTCCCTTTAATTGAGACATTACTGTATTTGTTTATGGAAGGCTTTATAATTTTGCTACACAGTTTACCTAATTTTCTTTTATAAAATTCATTGATTTTTATTGTACAGTGTACAGTGGAACCCTGAGTTTCGGCCGCTTCAAGTTTCGAGCGCTTTTTTCGGCTAAATTTTGTCCCGAGTTTTGCACTGTGTCCTGTGTTTCGGCCCACGTACCAGACCTGTCCGCCTGCCCGCGCAGGCATCGTGAGTCAGTCTGGCTTTGTTTATCCTCGAGTGAACATTACCCTCCACGCTCTCATCCAAACATTTCACAATACTGTATGGTGCTTGTTGATTGAGTGCGACTGCTACATAATTAACCATGGGCCCAAAGAAACTTCCTAGTACCAGCCCTTTGGTAAAAAAAGTGAGGAACACGATACTAAACACGATACTAAAGCAAAGACAGCACGAAACTAACTCCTCCAATGTTGTTGGAGGTACATAGGGCTACTGACAACACCGCCGCCTCTGCCGCCGCTTGCTGCCGCCTTCACCACTATGTAAGGCTTATGCTCTCAATGGCCATTATACACCCAACAACAACAACAACAACACACCACTCGTGAAATACGTAATGACATATTTTATTCATTCTAGAGTATATGTCATGTTTCTATGTTAATATTGTTTATTATGTGATAGATAAATAAGCCGTAGAGTTGATATTAGCGTCATATCTAAGTATCTTGTCCTGTCTCCAAATAAACTCTTCTGCCTCTCCATACACCAACAAGAGTCTTCAATAAAGGTAAAACTGATTTAAATGTTCATTTATCCATTAAAATTAGTGCTTTATATTTATTTCTCATTGTTTTCTGTATTTTTTCTTTTTAACAAGTCTGCCATCTCCCACCGAGGCAGGGTGACCCAAAAAGAAAGAGAATCCCCAAATAGAAAATACTTTCATCATCATTCAACACTTTCACCTCACTCATACATAATCACTGTCTTTGCAGAGGTGGTCAGATACTACAGTTTAGAATAGTCCCTCCAAACTGTCACTATCCCAGACCCCTCCTTTAAAGTGCAGGCATTGTACTTCCCATTTCCAGGACTCAAGTCCGGCTAAATCTATAATAACCGGTTTCCCTGAATCCCTTCACTAAATATTACCCTGCTCACACTCCAACAGCTCATCATGTCCCAAAAACCATTCGTCTCCATTCACTCCTATCTAACACGCTCAAACACGCTTGCTGGAAGTCCAAGCCCCTCGCCCACAAAACCACCTTTACCCCCTCCCTCCAACCTTTTTGAGGATGACCCCTACCCCTCCCTTCCTTCCCCTACAGATTTATACGCTCTCCAAGTCATTCTACTTTGATCCATTCTCTCTAAATGACCAAACCACCTCAACAGCCCCTGTATGTTAAACTATATTCTTTAAAAAATGAATTTTTTGTGAATATTTTTGGGTGGAACGGATTAATTGGATTTACATTATATTTCTTATGGGAAATATTGCTTTGACTTTTGGCTGCTTTGAGTTTAGGCCAAGCTTCTGGAATGGATTATGACCGAAACTCGGGGTTCCACTGTATATTAGTACATTTTTATGCATGTGGGAGCAAGCAAGCTTGAATTTTTAGTATTAAAAATAACTGCAGTTACATATGTTGAGCATTTTTTTTACACCACCCATAAGGTTAATTTCCTAAACTGGAAATTCTTTAGATTGACTCTGGACCCCATTTAGCTTGGATAACAGGATTATCATGGCATCATATCTTAAAGGTTGATGAAAACATTTTATTAATAAAAAAAATATTGCCCCATCCAATGTCTCATTAGTATTAGTTGAAACAGTTTGTGTAGATCATTGTGTGGGTAGAAAATGAAGTAACAGCATTTTCTCATGCCTCAATGCCTAATATTGCTCTGCAATTTCCAGGCTGAATATAATGATGCTGAGGTGAAAGTTGAGCTAGTTTTGGTGCTTCTATGAAAGGACGCTTTGGTTTGGGATCGTTGAGGAATGTGCACCAGAGTGAGGACTATCTCAAGTTCATCCATCTGGAATGGCTGATGCAGACAGAGTTGTCGCAGGTGACCATACTCTTGGTGAAGTTTAGCTTTGGCTAATACAGGGGAAGATGACTCCCATGCACCTGCGGAAGGATGGAGCATTCCTCCAAACAGTTGCTATACAGTATATTAAGCTAACCCATATTACAAAATATAAACTATTGCAGATTTTTTGGTCTAGCTGGAGACCCCTCTTCAGGCCTACTGTTTGCAAAGTCTTGTAATGTGGATTAATTTAATAATAATTTAACCAATATGGTAATGTTTTGTTCACTTAGATACATAATTATGATAAGCACCATATGTCAGCCTAATTAAATTGGTTAAAATTCACTATTTTCTTATTTTTTGTTGAGCATCATTATATGTCAGCATCTCCAATTGAATACAAATTTTATTATCATAATATTTTTAATCTTTTATTAGCTTACTTATTAGAATATAAAGTAATGTTACAAACCGATCCATAATAATATTACTAAGGTTATGAGCACTCAGAACAAAGCGCTTTCAAGGTAAAATATTCAGTTTGTGAATTGCAGGTCCATATAAGACAGAGGCATAAAATTAAATACAGACGTAGTCTTTTTCAGATCCATTTGTTAAATGATTGTTGATGCCCAAACAGTTCTCTGCTGGTAGAACAATGATGAGGCAGCAGTTTTAGTTCAATGATTTTTTTGTGTGTATCAGAGATCAAATTGTGATCATTTGATATCTGTTGATTTAATAATATTACCAACACTACCAAAAATTATGCCCTCGAGGGAGTTCTTTTGATGTTGGTGAGGGGTTCTTAAGCCAAGGAATTGGATTGAACCCTTCCCCTTGGATTGAACCTGAATGCATCCCATTCCTTCAAGCACTCTTATGACCTCCTATGGGTTTAGTGCTTCCCCATGAATGTAATAATTATTAATCACAAGAATTGTATGGTTGGAATTGCAGAACACAAATATACTCGTACGTACTGTATATACCTACATGGGAAAATATCCTGAGTTAAGGTTCATTTATGTGAAGATGAAGATAGCTAATATGTGAAAGTTTCTGTCCAATAAATGAATGTTGTTATTTCCATCAGAAATCATTGAGGGGATATACTGTATTTAATTTTCCATTAATAGTCTGCTTAACTTGTAATGACTCATCTAGATTTCCATGCTAGAGACAAAAGGTAATGGGCAGCTGACAACAGGAACAGTAGTGCCTTTGAGTCAAGAAAAGTAGCAGCAAGCCCAAAATTACTGAACTATTTTTGACATGCTCTGTAAAATATTAATTATTCTAAGAAAATGAAGATAAATTAGACTAGCCCCCACACCATTAGATAAGATAAATAATGCCTCTGAAATCTACATGTTAAAGCTGATAAAGACAAGGCAAAAAAAAAAAGTGAATGGTGGGTAGGATGCACATTCCTGGACTATTAGGAGACCTTTGAAAAAATGCTGCATTTATGAACAATCCTTAACCCTTAAACTGTCCAAACGTAGATCTACGTTGTTACTGCTAGCGCTCAAAATGTAGATGAACATTTTATTTTTCCTGCCTCCAAATTTGGCACAATTGGCCTGAGATGCCTGGTCAGTATAGAATAGGTCTTAACACTTGGTGTGTGCAGTATTAACAAAATCTGAGACCACTTAGTACCTTGTGGGAGCACCAGTTCAATTGAGCACCAGCTAGAGCAAACAGCATGGCAACCACCAGGGATTCACTGATGTCGTATTAATACTCCCCTTTAAAGAGGAAAGTGGTGTTGACCCAGAGTTTAGTGGCTGATGGATGTGGCTACAAGTGGTTGAGGAAATATCAAAAACCTTGATAATAATCTATGTGCAACATTTGTGCCACATCCTTTCAATTTTGATACCACTGGTAGTGTCATCCTGCCAGAATGTCCTATAACCCATGCCCTAAGTAAAGAGAAACAATTCTGGAACGTGTAATACGTGTTCGACAGGTCGACTGGCTCTGGCTGGCTGGCTGATTGACTTTGGCTGTCTCTCCATCTGTATCTGTGTCTATCTCTGTCTCTGTCTATCTGTCTCTATCTCACAGGTACACATAAATACAATTATACATAGTGTAAATCACCTAGGATAACCCAAAAAATGCAGAGTGCTACACTGTGCTTGTAGATATAAGACATAATAAGCATGACTGGCAAGTAATACGCATTTTCACTTTATCACGAATCAGATGTGATGACTCTTCGTGTGTAATACCTGTTGCTTCATGAGCGGCTCTCCAAGACAGAGAGATAGGAAGACAGACAGAGAGAGATAGGAAGACAGAGAGAGAGAGAGATAGGAAGACAGAGAGAGAGATAGGAAGACAGAGAGAGAGAGAGAGAGAAGAAGAGAGAGAGAGAGATAGGAAGACAGAGAGAGAGAGAGAGATAGGAAGACAGAGAGAGATAGGAAGACAGAGAGATAGGAAGACGAGAGAGAAGAGGAAGACAGAGAGAGATAGGAAGACAGAGAGAGAGAGATAGGAAGACAGAGAGAGAGAGAGAGATAGGAAGACAGAGAGAGAGATAGGAAGACAGAGAGAGAGAGAGGAAGACAGACAGAGAGGAAGACAGACAGAGAGAGAGGAAGACAGACAGAGAGAGAGGAAGACAGACAGGGAGAGAGGAAGACAGACAGGGAGAGAGAGAGGAAGACAGAGAGAGAGAGAGAGGAAGACAGAGAGAGAGAGAGAGGAAGACAGAGAGAGAGAGAGAGGAAGACAGAGAGAGAGAGAAGACAGAGAGAGAGAAGAGAAAGACAGAGAGAGAGAGAGAGGAGACAAGAGAGAGAGGAAGACAGACAGAGAGAGAAGACAGACAGACAGAGAGAGAGAGAGAGAGAGAGAGGAAGACAGAGAGAGAGAGAGAGGAAGACAGACAGACAGAGAGAAAGAGGGGAAGACAGAGAGAGAGGAAGACAGACAGACGAGAGAGAGAGGGGAAGACAGAGAGAGAGGAAGACAGACAGAGAGAGAGAGAGAGGAAGACAGACAGACAGAGAGAGAGGAAGACAGACAGACAGAGAGAGAGAGAGAGAGGAAGACAGACAGAGAGAGAGAGAGAGGAAGAGAAAGAGAGAGAGACACACACACATGAACGAACGAGGACAGAGATAGACAGACAGACAGATAGGCAGACATGTTTATGTGTAACAGTGAAAACAAATAAAGCCAGGATTCTTTGGAGCAGTGCTCGATCATCAAGTGTCACTCCACTGCTGCACTGTCAGCAGTGGAGTGACACTCGTCTTACACCATGCTTCAAGGAGTTTCATATACAGTGGACCCCCGGTTTACATTATTAATTCGTTCCAGAATGCTGTTCAAGTACCGTTACCAAACTAATTTGTTCCCATAAGGAATAATGTAAATTAGATTAGTCCTTTTAGACCCCCAAAAATACACTTACAAAAGCACACTTACATAATTGTTCGAGTTTGGAGCTGTACGTAAACCGGGGGTCCACTGTATACTCCAGCATGTCTAAAACATTGCTGGAACCTTTAAATACTTTGTATATACAGTGGTACCTCGGTTAACGATATTTTTTCGTTCCAGAATGCTGTTCAAGTGCCATTACCAAACGAATTTATCCCCATAAGGAATGATGTAAAATAGACTAGTCCTTTTAAACCCCCAAAAACACACTTACAAAAGCATTTAAAAAAATAAACTTACATAAAAGGGGGAGTTTGGGGACCATCGTTAACCGAGGTACCACTGTATTTGTAAACAATAGTATGTGACCAAGACAGGTGAAAATGTTCACCTGTCAGTGTGTTCGACTATTTGAGTACTATTTCAGTACCTAATACAATGGACCCTCGGTTTTCGTTGATAATTCTTTCCAGAATGCTGTTCGAGTGCCGTTACCGAACGAATTTGTTCCCATAAGGACGAATGTAAATTAGATTAGTCGTTTCAAATCCCCAAAAATACACTTACAAAAGTACTTGCAAAAATACACTTACATAATTGTTCGAGTTGGGAGCTGTACGAAAACCGAGGTTCCACTGTATTAGTGTCAGAACAAAGATTGGCTATGAAATCACAAGAACTAAAGTGGTACCTCGACTTACAAATTTAATTCGTTCAGTGACCGAGCTTGTAACTCAATTTGCTTGTATATCAAATCAATTTTCCTCATTGAAATTAATTGAAGTGCCATTAATCTGTTCCAGCCCCTCCCAAAAAACCCATTTTTTTTGTTACAGGTTTTTAAATAAGAAAAATGTATTTATAAATAAGAAATATTGTATACTCCACCCACCACACTCACTACTCCACCCACCACACTCACTACTCCACCCACCACACTCACTACTCCACCCACCACACTCACTACTCCACCCACCACACTCACTACTCCACCCACCACACTCACTACTCCACCCACCACACTCACTACTCCACCCACCACCCTCACTACTTCCACCCACCACACTCACTACTCCACCCACCACACTCACTACTCCACCCACCACACTCACTACTCCACCTACCACCCTCACTACTCCACCCACCACCCTCACTACTCCACCCACCACCCTCACTACTCCACCCACCACCCTCACTACTCCACCCACCACCCTCACTACTCCACCCACCCCCTCACTACTCCACCCACCACACTCACTACTCCACCCACCACCCTCACTACTCCACCCACCACCCTCACTACTCCACCCACCACCCTCACTACTCCACCCACCACCCTCACTACACCACCATCACTACTCCCACCACCATCACTACTCCACCCACCACCATCACTACTCCACCCACCACCCTCACTACTCCACCCACCACCCTCACTACTCCACCCACCACCCTCACTACTCCACCCACCACCCTCACTACTCCACCCACCACCCTCACTACTCCACCCACCACCCTCACTACTCCACCCACCACCCTCACTACTCCACCCACCACCCTCACTACTCCACCCACCACCCTCACTACTCCACCCACCACCCTCACTACTCCACCCACCACCATCACTACTCCACCCACCACCCTCACTACTCCACCCACCACCATCACTACTCCACCCACCACCCTCACTACTCCACCCACCACCCTCACTACTCCACCCACCACCCTCACTACTCCACCCACCACCATCACTACTCCACCCACCACCCTCACTACTCCACCCACCACCATCACTACTCCACCCACCACCATCACTACTCCACCCACCACCATCACTACTCCACCCACCACCCTCACTACTCCACCCACCACCTCACTACTCCACCCACCCCTCACTCACTCCACCCACCACCCCTCACTACTCCACCCACCACCCTCACTACTCCACCCACCACCCTCACTACTCCACCCACCACCCTCACTACTCCACCACCACCATCACTACTCCCCCACCACCTCACTACTCCACCCACCACCCTCACTACTCCACCCACCACCCTCACTACTCCACCCACCACCCTCACTACTCCACCCACCACCCTCACTACTCCACCCACCACCCTCACTACTCCACCCACCACCCTCACTACTCCACCCACCACCCTCACTACTCCACCCACCACCTCCACCCACCACCACCCTCACTACTCCACCCACCACCTCACTACTCCACCCACCACCCTCACTACTCCACCCACCACCATCACTACTCCACCCACCACCATCACTACTCCACCCACCACCATCACTACTCCACCCACCACTATCAGTACTCCACCCACCTTAATTAATGTTTCTGGAAAAACTCTGAGTGTTGAAATGGAGATTACCTCATCCCCGGATTTATACGAGAACCAAACAAGGGACGAGGTGCCTCACTACAATCTGGGATTAGTGTGGGAATATTATCCTTCCAGTTATGTCTTGGAAAAGCATGTGGAATGGGACAAAGTACGTACCTGACATTACTCTGGATACAGAGTTGGATTTGACTTCAGATACGTCGCCAATTAGTGGCAGCGTATCTGAGCTCGCTCGTAACTCGGATTTTGGCTCGCAACTCAAAGCAAAAAATTGACCGAGCGACAGTTCGTAACTTGGAAAACTCGTAAGTTGAGGCACTCATAATTCAAGGTACAGTGGACCCCGTAAGAAATAATGTAAATACAATTAATCCGTTCCAGACATCCAAAAATATTCACAAAAAATTCATTTTTTAAAGAATAACTATAGTTTTACATACACAAAACACACAATAGCAACACACATTAAATTTATAAATTTACATTTAAAATAACATTTACTTACCTTTATTGAAGAGACTTGCTGGCACCTGGAATATAGGGAGGAGTGAGGGAGGCCTTTGTGTTTGGAAGGGGAATCCTCCATTAGGACTTCAGGTAACAAAGCCCTATCTGGGGTTACTTCCTTCTTGGTCTTTTAATGCCACTGGGACCAGCTTGAGAGTCATTGGACCCTGTCTCACAAAATAACTGTCCACAGTCCTCTGTTTCTGGCGCCTCTTAACATGTTCCTGAAGTGCAATATGGCTCTTGTCACTGAACTGGTTGCAGAGATGGCTTATTTCAGCTTGCTCAGGGTGGTATTTTTCAACAAATGCCTGCACCTTATTCCACATTGAACAAATTTCCTTAATCTCTGAAGAAGGCACCTCCAGTCGATCTTCCTCCTGTGAATCAATTTCCTCTACTGTTGTCTGATGCTGTTCCAGATGAAGCTCTTGCAGCTCTTCAGTGGTTAGCTCTACCCTGTGGTCCTCCACCAACTCTTCCACATCCTTGCCACTCACCTCCAACCCCAGGGACTTGCCCAATGCCACAATACCTTCCTCACTTTCTTTACCACAGGGGTGCCACTAGGAAGCTTCTTTGGACCCATGGTGACTTATTTCACAGTGACAATAAACACAATAAAATTATTGTGAAATGTTTGAATGAGCATGCTGGGTAATGTTCACTCAATGATAAACAAAGCTAGACTGGCTCACAACGCCTGTGTGGGGAGGCGGACAGGTCTGGTACGCGGGCCAAAACTCGGGGAAATGGCCGATAGTCGGGGAAAAATTGGGCGGAAAAAAGCGACCGAAACTCGAGTCGGCCGATAGTCAGTCAGGTGAGCATCCAGCTCCACTTTCGCGGCCTTATATCTCAGCAAGTACTGACCATAAATTTTTTTTTGGTCTTATTACACACGGAAAATTGCCCTCTTTAATTAAAAAAAAAAAATTAAAAATATTCGGAGTGCTGGCAGTGAAAACAGATTCACGTTTGAACAGTTTAAGGGTTAAATTGAAAAAAAAAGTAAGTTTAAGTAACAGGGAAGATACTTTTCTGGATAAGAGTCCATTAAATGACAAAAGGGGCAGAAAATCTTGTGATTTTTAATATTCAAATGACTTTCTTGGAAAAAGATTCACACATGCTGATATTTGTAGACCATGAGCTGTTCATGTGAATAATAGTAATAAAAAATAATTGCAGTAAACTGCAGGAATACATGGACAGGCTGTAAGACTGGTCCAATAAATGGCAGAGGATTGGAGGAGGTAAAAATGCAACCAGTAGAGGTGGCTGCAGCTAGAATGAGAAAAGAAAAAGGACCAGTGTTTGGACATAACACCATACTACTTATTGTTATCCTTATGAGGAGTCACTAAACTCAAGAGGTCATACAGAACTAATGATATATGTTGCCAGAGGTGATGAACAGGATAATGTTAATTGTATATACGTACATTGCAGTAGTGGAAAACATAAGACTTAACTTTTAGGAACTGAGAAGAATGCACATCTAGAAAGGACATGGTCACAGCAAAGTTGATAAAGACGTTGGAAGACCAAGTCCAGAGTAAGAGGCACAAGTGAAAATAAGCTAGAATGTGAAGCTAGTAATTGGGATGTTTTTTTTTTTTTTTTATTAACACATCGGCCGATTCCCACCAAGGCAGGGTGGCCCGAAAAAGAAAAACTTTCATCATCATTCACTCCATCACTGTCTTGCCAGAAGGGTGCTTTACACTACAGTTATAAAACTGCAACATTTACACCCCTCCTTCAGAGTGCCGGCACTGTACTTCCCATCTCCAGAACTCAAGTCCGGCCTGCCGGTTTCCTGAATCCTTCATAAATGTTACTTTGCTCACACTCCAACAGCACGTCAAGTATTAAAACCATATGCCTCCATTCACTCCTATCAAATACGCTCACACATGCTTGCTGGAAATCCAAGCCCTCGCACACAAAACTTCCTTTACCCCTCCTCCAACCTTTCCTAGGCCGACCCCTACCCCGCCTTCCTCCACTACAGATTTATACACTCTCGAAGTCACTCTGTCTCGTTCCATTTCTCTACATGTCCAAACCACCTCAACAACCCCTCCTCAGCTCTCTGGACAATCGTTTGGTAATCCCGCACCTCCTCCTAATTTCCAAACTCCGAATTCTCTGCATTATATTCACACCACACATTGACCTCAGACATGACATCTCCACTGCCTCCAGCCTTCTCCTCGTTGCAACATTCATCACCCATGCTTCACACCCATATAAGAGCGTTGGTATAACTATACTCTCATACATTCCTCTTTACTTCCATGGACAAGGTTCTTTGTCTCCACAGACTCAAGTGCTCCACTCACCCTTTTCCCTCATCAATTCTATGATTCACCTCATCCTTCATAGACCCATCCGCCAGACATGTCCACTCCCAAATATCTGAATACATTCACCTCCTCCATACTCTCTCCCTCCAATCTGATATCCAATCTTTCGTCACCTATTCTTTTGTTTATCCTCATCACCTTACTCTTTCCTATATTCACTTTCAATTTTCTTCTTTACACACCCTACCAAATTCATCCACCAACCTCTGCAGCTTCTCTTCAGAATCTCCCAAAGCACAGTGTCATCAGCAAAAAGCAACTGTGATAACTCCCACTTTGTATTTGCTTCTTTATCTTTTAGCCCAACACCTCTTGCCAAGACCCTCGCATTCACTTCTCTTACAACCCCATCTATAAATATATTGAACAACCACGGTGACATCACACATCCTTGTCTAAGGCCCACTTTTACTGGGAAATAGTCCCCTTCCTCCTACACACTCTAACCTGAGCCTCACTATCCTCATAAAAACTCTTCACTGCTTTCAGTAACCTTCCTCCTATTCCATACACCTGCAACATCTGCCACATTGCCCCCTATCTACCCTATCATACGCCTTTTCCAAATCCATAAATGCCACAAAACATCTTTACCCTTATCCAAATACTGTTCACCTATATGTTTCACTGTAAACACTTGGTCTACACACCCCTACCTTTCCTAAAGCCCCTTGTTCATCTGCTATCCTGCTTTCTGTTTTACTCTTAATTCTTTCAATAATAACTCTACCATACACTTTACCAGGTACACTCAACAGACTTATTCCCTATAATTTTTGCACTCTCTTTTGTCCCCTTTGCCTTTATACAAAGGAACAATACACGCTCTCTGCCAATCCCTAGGTACCTTACCCTCTTCCATACATTTATTAAATAATAGCACCAACCACTCCAAAATTATATCCCCACCTGCTTTTAACATTTCTATCTTTATCCCATCAATCCCAGCTGCCTTACCCCTTTCATTCTACCCACTGCCTCACGAACTTCCCCTACACCCACAACTGGCTCTTCCACACTCCTACAAGATGTTATTCCTCCTTGCCCTACACACGAAATCACAGCTTCCTGTCTTCATCAACATTTAACAAATCCTCAAAATATTCTCTCCATCTTCCCGATACCTCTAACTCTCCATTTAATAACTCTCCTCTCCTATTTTTAACTGTCAAATCCATTTGTTCTCTAGGCTTCCTCAACTTATTAATCTCATTCCAAAACTTTTCTTATTTTCAACAAAATTTGCTGATAACATCTCACCCACTCTCTCATCTGCTCTCTTTTACATTGCTTCACCACTCTTTAACCTCTCTTTTCTCTCCATATACTCTTCCCTCCTTGCATCACTTCTACTTTGTAAAAACCTCTCATATGCTAACTTTTTCTCCCTTACTACTCTCTTACATCATCATTCCACCAATCGCTCCTCTTCCTCCCGCACCCACTCGCCTGTAACCACAAACTTCTGCTGAACACTCTAACACTACATTTTTAAATCTACCCCATACATTTTCGACCCCATTGCCTACACTCTCACTAGCCCATCTATCCTCCAATAGTTGTTTATATCTTACCCTAACTGCCTCCTTTTTAGTTTATAAACCTTCACCTCTCTTTTACTTACTGATTCTATTTTCCTTGTATCCCATCTACCTTTTACTCCCACTGTAGCTATAACTAAAAAGTGATCTGATATATCTGTAGCCCTCTATAAACATGTACATCCTGAAGTCTACTCAACAGTCTTTTATCTATCAATACATAGTCCAACAAACTACTGTCATTACGCCCTACATCATATCTTGTATACTTATTTATCCTCTTTTTCTTAAAATATGTATTACCTATAACTAAACCCCTTTCTATACAAAGTTCAATCAAAGGGCTCCCATTATCATTTACACCTGGCACCCCAAACTTACCTACTACACCTCTCTGCATGTTTCTCCCACTTTAGCATTTAGGTCCCCTACCACAATTACTCTCTCATTTGGTTCAAAAGTTCCTATACATTCGCTTAACATCTCCCAAAATCTCTCTCTCTCCTCTACACTCCTCTCTTCTCCAGGTGCATACACGCTTATTATGACCCACTTCGCATCCGACCCTTATTTTGATCCACATAATCCTTGAATTTACACATTTATATTCCCTCTTTTCCTTCCATAACTGATCCTTCAACATTATTGCTACCCCTTCCTTAGCTCTAATCTCTCAGATACTCCTGACTTAATCCCATTTATTTCTCCCCACTGAAACTCGCCTACCCCTTCAGCTTTGTTTCGCTTAGGCCAGGACATCCAACTTCTTTTCATTCATAACATCGGCAATCATCTCTTTCTTATCATCCGCACTACATCCACGCACATTCAGACAACCCAATTTTATAATTGGGATGTGTTAGGAGATATAATAGTGGTGGCAGACTTGCTATGTGATATACAGCCTTTCCTCACTTAGCGATGTACTTGTTTACCGATGACTCGGATTTACGACGGGCTTTCTGACCATTATGCATACCTAAATAATGTATATTAGAGCTGATTACCTCTATTCTGTATATTACAATATACAGCCTCTCCTCACTTAACGACAAAGTTCCGTTCCTAAGACCACGTCGTTAAACGAATTCGCCACTTTGATATTATTTTAATGTCACCTTTGCACCATTTATAACATTTCTGGTATAGAAGAAATCAGCTCTAATATACATTATTTAGGTATTCATACTGGTCAGAGATCCCATTGTAAGTCCAAGTCGTCGGTAACGAGTATGTCGCTAAGTGAGGAGAGGCTGTACAGTACGCTAATGTATAAACATTTAAAAATATACTAAAAATGTTATAAATGGTGCAAAGGGACATTAAAACAATATCTAAGATGGTTGACACAAACCCACTACCATTATACATAGTAATAGTATGCTTCTTGTTTAGTGACAAATTCATTTACCGATGTGGTCTTAGGAATGGAACTCTGTTGTTAAGTGAGGAGAGGCTGTACTGTAAATACGACAAGAGTCCATGTGGTTAGGGATGCATTACACCATTCTATTGGTGGTTAAGAGTTTGTGCCCATAAGCTAAATTTGGATAGCTGCAAATAGAAGTACAGTTAGGCATACGTACAGTCGAACCTCAGTTGTCGATTGCATTACTTGTCGAATAAATCGGTTTTCGAATGAGGTGCTCGAGAAAAAATGTCCTGGTTTTTATACCTTCTCTTGGTTGACAGCAGACAAGTTTTCGAGTGTTTGGAACAGAACAAGTGCTGAAACTCAATCCTTCAAGGCTAGTAGGGGTTGGTTTGATAATTTTAAGAAAAGTAGTGGCATTCGTAGTGTGGCTAGGCATGGGGAGGCTGCCAGTGCTGACAAAGTGTCTGTTGAAAAGTGTGTTACTGAATTCCAAGAGTATGTAGAGGTTGAGGGATTTGTCCCCTTCTGGAAGAAAATACCCAAGAGGACCTACATAACTGAAGAGGAAAAGTCACTCCAAGGACACAAAGCCAATGAAAGACAGGCTCACTCTGTTATTGTGTGGTAATGCAAGTTGGAACTTGAAATTGAAGCCCTTATTTGTTTATCATTCTGAAAATCCATGAGTTTTTAAAAAGAACAATGTTATTAAAAACAAATTGGCTGTACTATGGAGGGCCAACATGAAAGCTTGGGTAACAAGTCATTTTTTTTGTTGAGTGGGTTCATGAGGTCTTTGCTCCCACTGTCAAAAAGTAACTCATTAAAAAATAATTGCCACTCAGAGTCCTTTTACTTACGGATAATGCTCCTGCTCACCCTCCAAGCTTGGAAAACAAGTTTCTGGAGGAGTTCAATTTTATAACTGACGTTCTTGCCTCCTAACACCACTCCTCTCATCCAGCCCATGGACCAGCAGGTCATTTCTAACTTCAAGAAACTACACCAAAGCTCTTTTTGAAAGGTCCTTTGAAGTCACTTCAGAAGCAAAGTTAACCCTCAGGGAGTTCTGGAAGGACCATTTCAATATCCTCACCTGCTTGAGGCTTGTAGACAAAGCCTGGGAAAAGGTGTCTTCCAGGACCATGCAGTCAGCATGGAAGAAACTGTGGCCTAACTTTGTGGCAGCCAGGGATTTTGAAGTCTTTGAAGATGAGCCTGAGCTGGTAGAGGATATTGTGTCCCTGGGGAAGATCTTGGGCCTAGAGGTGA
>WNWK01015254.1:0-48473 GCA_009830355.1 Cherax destructor
TTGAGGTCAGGTTATTGGGCGGTAATTTGATGGTAGTGACTTGTCCCCTGCTTTAAAAATAGAATTACATTAGCCATCTTCCACATATCAGACACTACACCTGTTTGAAGAGATACATTAAAATGTTAGTTAATGGTTCACAGAGTTCCATTTTGCATTCCTTAAGAACTTTGCAAAAAAGTTCATCAGGACCCGGCGATTTTATTTTGTTTCAGTCGGTCTACTTGTTTCATAACTATTTAGCTAGTGACTGTGATATTACATAATTTATCTTCCAAGGTTTCCTCAATAAAGATACCCAAGTGTTGCATGTGTCTAATTTACCAACCTTTTCTCTCTTGAGAAACAGACATTACGAGATGACATTTAAACTTCTAGATATTAAATGGTTTTAATACACTTAAACAATACCTAAAAACAATGGAATGAATCCTCTAAACAAAAGATGTAATACGAATGAGTGTATTTATTGTACAAACAGAATTATAGAAGAATATAAAATATAAACCAATGACGTTGCACGTAAACAAGAGTTATTAAAGAACCAGCTTGACAAGAACTTTGCAAACATAGGTATGACCACAGTTTGTAGGGGCAAACTTTGGTCAACTAATTCAAGAACATTTTCATTTGTCACAGAGGGTATAATAATAGAGTAGTGATAGAAGTAAAGGTGACAGTGGTGGCTGAGGTTTTCAAAGCAGTGCTACCAGCATACTGGTGTTTGCTCCTGCTGCTCATGATTTCTGGTTGTACGTGTCCACTTGTACCACAATATCCAGAAACAAAACCTCTGGTACACACAATACTGTGGGTAGCAGTGGGAATGCACGAACAGTTGCAGCAAGACTACTAAGAAATAGTAGGTTTGCAACCCATGCCCTTCAGCCTCTTTTTCCTTCCACAAATTCCATGTCGTTTTAAAATATTGGTACAGCGGTCACGGGTAAATTTTTTGGCCTTTTGTACATTTTGGTATAAGAGCGACAATTTCTCGTTACGTTTTCTAGATGCCTAAATATAAATTTGAGAAAGGAATCTTCCCTCCATTTACCCATTACCTGAAAGCAATTTTTTTTTTTAAATGGCGCCTCGTTAAAATAAAGAAATAAAAAATACAACCTCGGTATGTGACATCGAATAAATTGAGCACCAGGTGCCCAAAAATGCAAGAAAAGATTTATTTCAATAAACTTTAAAAGTAAAATACCAACTAAAAAGCGGAAATTTTTAATTTGAACTAATGATCATCGTTACAGCCACCACAACTGCAAAGAGGTGTGCATCTAAGCTGATCAGCTTTACACGAACATCTCCGAAGACCATCTTTTTAGCAACTGCACTTGATTTAGAGTCTAGTACTTTAATAGCCGTGGCTGGATTATCCGCTGTGGCTCCCATTTGAGATATTTCTAATAAAGCTGAAATTTGAAGAATCAGGTAGCGATAGAATCTTATTGAGTGTCTGAAACAATACATGTCCAGTTTCATAGGCAGGACGTAGTGTGTGTTGCTGGTAAGACATCTCTAGTTGGTGTGATATACTTAAGTGGTTCTGCGTTATATGAATGCACTTTGAGGAAAACCTTGTGTTCATCTGCTAACATGAATAAACATGAATCCTATGAATCATGGCCGCTTGTCGGGAAGAGTGAAGAAGCATCAGTTGTGCTCTGGCTGACCCAGTGTTCAGACATAGGTGTTTATTTTGCTTAATCTGTATTTCTCTTCCACATACACATCCATATTTACATTCGACTTCTTTTGCTCTATTGTATAAAATTTCTTTCAGATTAACATGAACAGTCGAGGATGCCTGGACAATGCACACAACTTTTGCTATGTGGGGCAAGTTATAAAACAAATCATGTCAAGACTGCATACAAGCACCACTTCGTTTGCAAGATAATAAAAATAAAATGTTGACTCCACACATGCTGTATTGTTTGTATCTCTGGACTAACACTGGTTCAATGGGAAACTTACATCAGTGTTATTTACAGTCCCAACGGTGGGACGAGAACTGAAGAGTCACCTGAATGACTTACTTTTGCATGGTTAATGTGACTGGTTTCTGATTTTGAGTCAACATTAAAATCTGAGCCACATAGTGAGGACACTCCTGAACCTGTCCCAGCTGTTGCTTGTGACAATGAATGTGATAGTGAAGAAACTGATTTTTATGAACCACCAGAATTTGAGACTGAAATAACCTTGATCACTCTACAGAGTTAAATGACATTTTCAGGAACATATAAAAGAAAAAAGAAAAATTGTTTACGTGCACGCCATACTAGCCTGGCGGCTTTATCAAATGGATAATGGTGTTTGTTTCTGCACTGATACAAATGGCCGTAGAGAAACTGGGCTATGAACACCATTCTGACGTCGATCCCAACAAGGTCAGAATGACAGCAGTGATCCTTCACAACAGAAATGAATTGCCATTCTTGCCAGTGGCTTCTACTGTGGGATTAATGGAATCATACGAGTACGTGGAAATCTTACTCAAACAAAATACAATGACCATAAGTGGAATATATGGGGGACCTAAAAGTGATAGGGTTAATACTTGGTCTCCAACTTAGTTACACAAAAAAAACAAAAAAAACATGTGACGATGCTACAACTACAAGATCAAAGAATGGCCGGCAAGAAAAGACCCCATTCCAGGAAAATTCAGCATACAACATATTTCGCTTGTACATCCTCAAAGATAACTTTTCCGTTATTGCATATATGGTCGAGCCTAATGAAAAACTTTGTAAAGGCTATGGATGGTGAAGGTGCCGAATTTCTTAACTTTAAGAAATATTTTTGAGGATTATTGGCTGACGCAAAACTTCACGCTGGAGTATTTGTTGGGTCTTAATTACGTGAAGTGTTAGCCGACCCAGTCTTCCTATCCAAACTGACCCCGACTGGAGTTGGCTTCTGGAAAGCTTTCAAACAGCTTTGTTGCTACACTGTTGCCTTGTTGTTACACTGTTGCTTTGTTGCTACACTGTTGCTTTGTTGCTACACTGCCTTGTTGCTACACTGTTGCTTTGTTGCTATACTGTTGCCTTGTTGCTACACTGTTGCTTTGTTGCTACACTGTTGCTTTGTTGCTACACTGTTGCTTTGTTGCTACATTGTTGCTTTGTTGCTATACTGTTGCTTTTGTTTCTACACTGTTGCTTTGTTGCTACACAGTTGCCTTGTTGCTACACTGTTGCTACACTGTTGCTTTGTTGCTACATTGTTGCTTTGTTGCTACATTGTTGCTTTGTTGCTATACTGTTGCTTTGTTACTACACTGTTGCTTTGTTGCTACACTGCCTTGTTGCTACACTGTTGCTTTATTGCTATACTGTTGCTTTGTTGCTATACTGTTGCTTTGTTGCTACACTGTTTGCCTTGTTGCTACACTGTTGCCTTGTTGCTACACTGTTGCTACACTGTTGCTTTGTTGCTACACTGTTTGCCTTGTTGCTACACTGTTTGCCTTGTTGCTACACTGTTTGCCTTGTTGCTACACTGTTGCCTTGTTGCTACACTGTTGCTTTGTTGCTACACTGTTGCTTTGTTGCTACACTGTTGCCTTGTTGTTACACTGTTGCTTTGTTGCTACACTGTTGCTTTGTTGCTACACTGTTTGCCTTGTTGCTACACTGTTGCTTTATTGCTACACTGTTGCTTTGTTGCTATACTGTTGCTTTGTTGCTACACTATTGCTTTGTTGCAACACTGTTGCCTTGTTGCTACATTGTTTCTTTGTTGTTACACTGTTGCTTTGTTGATGCACTATTGCTACATTGTTGCTACACTGTTGCTTCACTGTTGCTCTGTTACTACACCGTAGCACTGTGCTAAACCGTTGTTTTATTACTAAACCTGTATTCCGGTTCTTCGTCATATTGTTATTTTCTTGCTGCACCGTTATATTGTTTTATATTAACAAGACTGTGAAATATGTTGCTTCAATATTGTTTATATGGAACCTATTATGTTTTAGTACCTTATTCTCTATTTGTACCTTGTCTATTTGTACCTTATTTATCTATTTGTACCTTATTATCTATTTGTACCTAATTTGTATATTTGTACCTAATTGTCTATTTTCCCCATTGTTTATTTGTTTCAGTTTTTGTAACCTCACTGTCTTTTGTATCACGATTTTCTTTAGTATAAATATTGTCTTTATTATAAATACTGTCTTTGTATCAATAGTGTTTATTTCTATTGTATTTTGTACCTCATTGTACAAACATTGATTTATTGTACCACAATTGCATTTTTCTCCGATGTTTACTCTTCCCTGATGATGACTGACGTGTGACCCTCAAGGGCTTAGAAAAAAATATGATTAAAAATCACACACAAGCAAATTTATGCAAATGAGCATGCAAGTAAATTGGCATAAATTTTTTCTACCGGCCGTGCCTGTCCACACAGCTGACGTAATTCACAATAAAACTACATTTGCACGATGAAGTGCTGGTAGTTACGTGTGATATACCGGCGAGGGCACCGCACACCCCACCCTCGATGCACAGCCTTTAAATAGGACCTCCTTACTCAGGGTAAAATGGTGGGTAGGTAATTACGAAGGTAGGCAGATGTGGTAGTAGGAAAGGAGCTACGATGATTAAATGTGGACAGTTATGTTGGTTGGTTAGTTAAGCAGTAGGTAGTTCAATATAATGATGACTGGGTAGTTAGGATGATAATAACCAGATGTGTTTTGCCTGCAGCGAGATTCAAGAGATAGCCCTAGGCCTTTATCTTTGATATACCTTTTAAGAGTTTCACTACTATCGGAGCCCGGTCATGGGCCAGGCTCGCCTGGTGCTTGCCTGGTCAACCAGGCTGTTGAAGATTGAGACACTTATGCAACATATGGAAATCTTTATTTAGAGACGTTTCGCCACACAGTGGCTTCATCAGTGGTACCATCATGGTGGTACCATCATAGTGGTACCATCATAGTGGTACCATCATAGTGGTACCATCAACTAGTCGAAGTAGGCTTCGTCCATAGGTTGGACAAGTATTGAAGAACATCATGGGATCTTGATAAAAGAAATTCTTCAACACTTGTCCAACCTTTGGACGAAGACCTACTTCGACTAGTGGATGGTACCACTATGACCCCGCCTCCGCCTGCTTCGCCTCACCTGACTACAGTATATAAGCCACCTCTACGGCCCTGTGCTGTACTTTCTACAAGATTGATGGACTGAACACATCGACTCCAGGCCAAGGGACTGATTACCTCAAACTCCTCCTCTCCTTACACCTTTCTGCTTCGTATTGGACTGATGAAGCCACTGTGTGGCGAAACGTTTCCTTAATAAAGATTCCCATATGTTGCATAAGTGTCTCAATCTTCAACTTGTCGGTTTTGAAAACCATTTATCAAAACCAGGCTGTTGCTGCTGGAGGCCCACTGCCCCCCATATCCATCACAGCTTGATTGACCTGGGACCTGGTGAAGATACTTGTCCAGTTTCCTCTTGAAGGCTTCTACACTTGTTCCAACCGTGTTTCTGATATCTTCTGGTAAGATGTTGAATAGTCTGGGACCCCGAATGTTGATACAGTGCTCCCTTATTGTCCCCACCGCAGCCCTGCTCCTCACTGGGTTTATTTTACACTTCGTCCCATATCTCTCACTCCAGTATGCTATGGCAGTGTGCAGATTTGGGACCAGGCCCTCAAGTACTTTCCAGAAAATATATATATATATATATATATATATCATATATCTCTCTCTCCTCCGCTCCAATGAGTACATGATCAAGACTTGAAGGCGTTCCCAGTAATTTAGGTGCTTTGCTGGCTCAATGTGAGCCGTAAACGATCTCTGTATTTGTTCCCTTGTTTTGCAAGTTCTCAATACCCACCCCGTCATCTTCCTGGCTGTCGATCTTTGTCTTGTTATTATCTTTACGAAAGGTCAGCTGACATAATTATTCCCAGGTCTTTTACGTCTTCCTTTCGTTCTATTTGGTGACCCTCTTGACTTTTGTATACAGTGTTCCTTTTGAGTTTTTCATTCTTTCCATACCTAACCAGCTGAAACTTATCACCATTCAACGTCATGTTGTTCTCCACTGCCCACTGGAAAACTCTGCTTATGTCTTCCTGTAATTTTTCGGTGTGCTCTACCGTAGGCCAGTTTACTTCAGTGCTCGAAAGAGGCATGGCAATTGTACCTCTAAACACATAAGAGCCAGTGAGTTAAGGTTTAACCTCAAGAGACCATGGAGTTATAATTCAGCGCTCTCAAGTTAATTTTCACATTTTGTATATTAAAATTGGCAAACTTGAGACTTAATAGAAAATAATGTGAACCTGTCCTTGAGCAAAATCCATCAGCACTGAAAGTTCGAAGACAGTCACTCTTGATTCTACACTTTTCTCAGATCAATAATCCAATTTTTCAGATGTTATTTGCAGCCTAAAAGAATCGTGAACCATATATGAGTTAGCTTCTAAACGGTGTGTTTGACACCGTTTAGAAGAAGCCATGTTGAGTTACTGCATGGAAAATATCTCAGTTTTTAAAATTAAATAGACAAATTAGCACTTACAAAGTCCAATAACAATCCAAAATTTCGTTTAAGTACGATAAACCAATACTGAAAGTTTGAAACTGAAGAGGCGTTTCTAAGTTATCGCAAAGAATCCTAGGAAGAACAAAATACAGACAAGTACTGTATTTATCCTCCATCAGGAGATATGTTCTAATGCTACTACTAATATTAATAATAATATAATTATTAGTAGCATTAATAGTAATAATAATTAAGGACTTAGCTTATATGATGTGCAGAGATACACAACTGGGAAGAAGAAAAGGTTTCAGATATTCTTACGAGGCTTCGCTGTAGTTCTCCCTCCCATCCTCTCCTGATCTCTCTCCGACCCTCCCTGTCACCCTCTTCCCCACTCTCTCCCTCTCTCTCCACTCCTCTCTCGGATGCTCCTTCATTAGCCAGATATCGATATTGGGGAAACTTAATGGAAGTTATCATTATGTGCAAGGTCATAAAATTTCTGATAGATAACCTTATTATTGGAAAATTTAGAGGGATATTGCAATAAAAAAGTCTTCCTAATTGTTTTTACTAAAATTTATCATTTAAATATATACACATTAGTAGGCCCGATGTAATATGCCTCAACATCCCAGATAAGTGGGTAGGCAGGAACGGTGAAGTAGGTACAGTGGAGAGAGAGTAGGTACAGAGGGTGGGTGAGAAAAAGTATGGCATGTGGGCATATTATATATATTTATATATTATCATGAAATTCCCTCATCGAGGGTGTTCAGCAGGGTGATCCACTCGCTCCACTTCTCTTCTGTTTGGCAGTAAGAGAACTAACTTCCAGCCTACGCAGCGAGCTCAAAATCTGGTACCTGGATGATGGCACTCTGGCAGGTACTGGGGAGTCCCTGTTAGAGGACCTACAACGGGTGAAGACACAGGGAGAGAAGCCTTAGGACTCATCCTCAATCCCTCAAAGTGTGAAATCATCACAACAAACCAGGAAATAATCAATGCGGTGCGAACAATCCTCCCAGAAGTCACTACTACCACTCCATCCAACAGTACCCTCCTGGAAGCACTGCTGGGTCACCAGGCCATCGACACTGTCCTCAAGGACAAAGTGAATGACCTGAAAAGAATAGAGGAGAGAATAAGTGATCTTGATGCCCATGATGCCCTGTATCTCCTCACAAGGTGTCTTACTATGCCAAGACTCACTTACTTCTTGAGGTGTGCACCCTCTTTGACAACCCAACACTTAACGAGTATGACGCACACCTGAGATCAACCCTTAAGAAGGGACTGAATCTGTCACTAGATGATAGGCAATGGGAGAGGCAACCCTCCCAGTGCGACTGGGAGGTATAGGGGTGCAAAGCAACGCAGGTAGCTTTACCTGCATTTCTGTCATCGTGTTTGGCCTCCTGTGGATTAGTCAAGAAGATTGTCCCCGAACGCTTGAGAGGTGTGGTGGGAGCTCAGGACCCCAGGTTCATTGAAGCAGCCGAGCGATGGGACATCCTGGCAGACTCCTCCAGTAGACCAGCTCCTCCCAAAGAGCACAAACAGTCCCACTGGGACAAACCGATCATGGAAAAAATTGCCAACACAATGCTCACCAACGCTTCAGGAAAGGACAAAGCTCGTCTCCTAGCGGTGAAGGCACCACACTCAGGAGATTTCCTTCTAGCTGTTCTCAATTCCTCTATGGGGACTCGACTCGACCCACAGGCCATTCGGATTGGTGTTGCGCTTCGCCTAGCCGCCCCCATACTCACCGAACATAGGTGTATTTGCGGCAGGGCGACGGCCGATCAAATCGGACTTCATGGTCTCGTGTGCCACACATCAGAAGGGAAGTATGCTAGACATGAGGAGGTCAATGACATCATAAAGAGAAGCCTCGCCACAGCCCGTTGCCCAGCTCAACGGGAACCCCAAGTGCAGAGGTCTGATGGAAGTCAAAAGCGTCCTGATGGAGCCACTGTGCTACCCTGGAAGGATGGTAAGCAGATTGCAGATTGCTAAGATAGGACTTAAACCAGTCTGTGGAACCTATGCCGATAGCTTGAAGTTTCTTACATAATATATTGTGGTTGACAGTATCGAAGGCAGTATCTAATGCAGAGTACATGAGCTGCTTTACTTTGGAACCTTAGATGTCGTAATAATATATATTCCTGTGTTATGTAAATGATATGCCCATCAGTGTCAAGTGCAAACTCCTACTGTATGCGGATGACAGTGCTCTGTTAGTGTCAGGTAAAGACCCACAAGATATAGCTAATGTATTAACACTACACCTGTGCTGCTACAAGGGCAGACACCTACTTGCCATACTCCGTAGCTGAAGGGGGTGGAGCTGCCAGCCACAGGGAGACCCAGAAGACTCGCAAATATGAAGGCCTTCCCCCTTGCTATAACTTCATCCCAATAGGGTCGGAGACCCTTGGAGCATGGGGCAAGTGTGCTCTAAAGTTTCTCAAAGAGCTGGGTGAAAAACTCTTTATAGAAACCAAGGACCACAGGGCGACCAGCTTCCTCCTTCAGAGACTCAGTGTTGCGATCCAGAGGGGAAATGCCTGCAGCATTCTGGGCACGCGGCCCACTGCTGGGGAGCTGGACGAAGTATTTGACATATAGCTCTGAGTTGTTATCTATGTTGTTTTACTCCTATTGTATTCTTGTCAATGTATTTTGTCAATGTATTTTGTCTTGAAATAAAGTTTATAGACAATCAAAAGATGGGGTGGTAGGGGAAGTGGAATATTCAAATGGCTTCAGAAAGAAATCTAAATATTCTTCCTTGAAGCCTTTTTATCCACTTCTCCGAGGCTATGGATCCCACAATGTACACCAGAGGTGGACCTCATCCCTATATTATATATATATATATATATATATATATATATATATATATATATATATATATATATATATATATATATATATATATATATAAATGTCGTGCCGATTAGGTAAAACTGGTGAATTAGCAAGAACTCATTTCAAGTTAATTCCTTTCTAAAATTTTCTCTTATACGTTTAAAGATATATTTTTTTCATTTATGTTAATGTAAAAATTTATAATTTTGTACCAAGAGAAACTTTGAAAACCTACCTAACCTTATTACAACAAGCGTAATTTAATTTAGCCTAACCCAACTAAATATATTTTAGATACTTTAACATTAATTTAATAATAAACAAACACAATGAAATATATTTTTTTCGTTAGGTTCAGAATGATTTTTGCGAAATTATTGCATACTCAAATTTCCGCTTGTCTTATATGGCAAGAGCGTTGCTATTTAAGCCAAAATCTCCAGTTTTACCTAATCGACAGCTTGGTCTCGTCTAGCTGGTGTACGGTCGTGGCTGTCTTGGTGGGTGGAATTATTATTTTTGAGTGCAGCTGAGGCCATCGTGAGGGGAAGGTATGGCGGTCATCGCCCTGGTTTGGGGCACCATTATATCAGCCTGGAATTAAGATTAGTGGATATATGCGAGTCCTGGAGATGTGTCAAGGGCAGGTGAACATGTGGTAAAGAGTCTACAGTGCTACTGGAACTGCAGGACAAGAATTTGGTATATTGTTACGAGTAGAGTGGTCAACTTAGCCAGATGAATGCCAGTCAGGAGGAAGCGAGCAGCCAGGGAAATGGCACTGCTGGCAATACTAGGAGAGGCAAGTGTCAGTCGTGTTTACAGCTTCGTTGTCTCAACTCTAATGGTTTCCTCCGCAAACATGGTAGCTGCCCTGGTTCAGGATGTCCTCCTGTGGAAAGTGATGACCCAGAGCCACTTCAGGCACCTGAACGCACTCCAACAGATCTCATCTCATCAGATAATATCTTGGAAGCAATTAAAGCAACAGGTATCAGGACACTCACACATATTCCCAAATCAGTCCGTCCACACGCAGCTGGGAAACTTACGGACCTCTTAATAAAAGTAAACGATGGTTCTGGTATTCTAAATGCTCCACCAACCATCAAGGCGTGGCACAACTTGCTACTTTTTGGCAATGTCTACTTAGCTGTGCCGGAAAGAAGGGGAAAGAGGCTAGCCTCAATGTTCATTAAATCCTTAAGAGACTTTCCTAGAGCTGATAACCTCATTCGCCTTCCCCATCAATACAAAAATGGGAGAGGCAGAACCCCCACTCACTCCACTGACAGCGAAAAAATCAGAGTCCAAGTGAGCAAAAAAATTGAAGAGGGCAACACAGTGGGGGCAATCAGAATTATCACCAGTGAAGATACAGTTGCCCCCAGGGATGCTGACACTGCTGAAGCACTTAGAGGAAAGCACCCTGCAAGGGAAACCAGGGACACCAACAGTTCCAACACCTCTGTCCCCACTGTGGAACCACTGATTGTGCAAGACTCGGACATTTACAAAGCAATAATGTCATTCCCGTCCGGCTCTGCTGGGGGTTACACTGGAATAAGGCCACAGCATTTAAAGGAAATGGTTAATCCAGTAATCGGGGAGATTGCAGAGACACTGCTTTCAGAGATCACAAGGTTCGTCAATAATTCCTTGGCTGGTCTGATTCCTGACGAAATTAAACCTTTCTTTTTTTGGAGCATCACTTTGTGCCCTTAAAAAGAAGGATGAAGGAATTAGGCCAATCGCAGTGGGCAACACTTTTCGCCGCCTCGTTTCTAAAGCTGCTGTCAGAAGTATTCGCGCAGAGGCGGCCATCATGCTTCAACCAAACCAGCTTGGCTTTGGGGTCTCTCAAGGAAGTGAAGCAGCGGTTCATGCAACAAGCCTGAGGACAATGCAGTGGTTAAATTAGATTTCAAGAATGCATTTAATCTCCTGAAAAGAAACGTAGTATTAGCAGCTGTACAAGAACATTTCCCAGGTCTCTCCCCTTTTGTTTCAGCTGGATATAGCAAGGAATCAATACTCCTGTTTGGAGAGCATGAAATCACATCATCAGAGGGTGTCCAGCAAGGGGACCCTCTCGCACCATTTCTCTTCTGTATAGCAGTTAGGGAAATCACAGTCAGACTGACCAGTGAGCTAAACATCTGGTTCCTGGATGATGGCACACTAGCAGGTACAAAGGAGTCCCTCCTAGATGATATTACACAGGTGATGACACGGGGACAGGAAATGGGTCTCATCCTGAATCCATCCAAATGTGAAATCATCTCAGTCAATCAACAAGTGATAGATGCAGTGATATCAAAACTACCAGGAGCAACAGTTATTGCCCCTACAAATAGTATCTTGCTTGGAGCACCTCTGGGAAGCGATGCCATTGACACAATTCTCAGGAAGAAACTGGAAGAATTGAGGAGAATGGAACAACGAATAGGCAATATTGACACCCATGATGGCTTGTACCTTCTCACAAAATGCTCGAGTCTGCCCAGGTTGACATATTTCCTAAGATGTGCTCCTTCATATGATAACCCTATACTGCACGAATATGACAGTATCCTGAGGCAGATCTTTACTAAAGTACTTATTAACCTTACTCTAGAAGATGGGCAGTGGGACCAAGCTACACTCCCAGTCAGACTAGGAGGCATAGGTGTCCGCAAGTCATCTCAGATTGCTCTACCTGCTTTCCTGTCTTCATGCATTGCATCCAGAGGGCTTGTAGCAGCAATTCTCCCTTAACATCTTAGGGACAAGATTGGAATCCAGGACCAAAAGTTCGTTGATGGAGCCAGGATCTGGGATAATCTAACAGACTGTGAAACCAGGTCTGCTTCCCCCAACAACTACAAACAGTCCCACTAGGATGGCCCCAATAGTAGAGAATATAGCCTCAGCAATGCTTCAGAGTGTGTCAGGGAAGGATAGAGCCCGCCTCCTTGCAGTGAGAGCTCCTCATGCAGGGGACTTTCTTTTGGCTGTTCATAACTCCAGCCTTGGCACACGCCTCGACCCACAGACCATCCGCATTGGTGTTGCCCTTCGACTTGCCGCCCCTATTCTCGCCGAACACAGGTGTATTTGTGGAAGTGAAGCAGCAGACCGATTCGTTTACCATGGTCTTGTGTGTCGTAAATATGAGGGAAAGATTGCAAGACATGAAGAGGTTAATAACATTATCAAGAGGAGCCTCACAACAGCCGGATGCCCAGCAGTAAGGGAGCCACCCCAACTATGCAGATCTGATGGCAGCCAAAAGCGTCCAGATGGTATCACCCTTCAAGCCTGGACAGACGGCAAGCAGGTGGTGTGGGACTACACATGTGCATTTACCTTGGCTGATACCGATCTCCAATACACCAGGGAGGAAGGAGGGGCAGCTGCCACCTTCAGGGAGTCCCAGAAGTCGAGAAAATATGGAGAACTTGCCCATCATTATATGTTTGTTCCCATAGGCTCAGAGACCCTTGGCTCATGGGGAAAGAGTGCATCTAAGTTCCTCAAGGAGCTGGGCAAAAGACTCAACAGGGTAACTAGGGATCCCAGGGCAGCTAGTTTTCTGTTCCAGCGACTCAACGCTGTTGTTCAGAGGGGTAATGCATGCTGTATTCTGGGCACGCGCCCCAGCTCGGAAGAGCTGGTTGAGATTTTCGCATTATAATCAGTGACAAACACGTAACAATATGTACTAGACATGTATATCTCACACCTCGTGTACTGTATATGCCATCTTTATATATATATATATATATATATATATATTTTTTTTTTTTTTTTATTAACACATCGGCCGATTCCCACCAAGGCAGGGTGGCCCGAAAAAGAAAAACTTTCATCATCATTCACTCCATCACTGTCTTGCCAGAAGGGTGCTTTACACTACAGTTATAAAACTGCAACATTAACACCCCTCCTTCAGAGTGCCGGCACTGTACTTCCCATCTCCAGAACTCAAGTCCGGCCTGCCGGTTTCCCTGAATCCCTTCATAAATGTTACTTTGCTCACACTCCAACAGCACGTCAAGTATTAAAAACCATATGCCTCCATTCACTCCTATCAAATACGCTCACACATGCTTGCTGGAAGTCCAAGCCCTCGCACACAAAACTTCCTTTACCCTCCCTCCAACCTTTCCTAGGCCGACCCCTACCCGCCTTCCCTCCACTACAGATTTATACACTCTCAAGTCACTCTGTCTCGTTCCATTCTCTCTACATGTCCAAACCACCTCAACAACCCCTCCTCAGCTCTCTGGACAATCGTTTTGGTAATCCCGCACCTCCTCCTAATTTCCAAACTCCGAATTCTCTGCATTATATTCACACCACACATTGACCTCAGACATGACATCTCCACTGCCTCCAGCCTTCTCCTCGTTGCAACATTCATCACCCATGCTTCACACCCATATAAGAGCGTTGGTATAACTATACTCTCATACATTCCCTCTTTACTTCCATGGACAAGGTTCTTTGTCTCCACAGACTCCGAAGTGCTCCACTCACCCTTTTACCCTCATCAATTCTATGATTCACCTCATCCTTCATAGACCCATCCGCCGACATGTCCACTCCCAAATATCTGAATACATTCACCTCCTCCATACTCTCTCCCTCCAATCTGATATCCAATCTTTCGTCACCTATTCTTTTGTTATCCTCATCACCTTACTCTTTCCTATATTCACTTTCAATTTTCTTCTTTTACACACCCTACCAAATTCATCCACCAACCTCTGCAGCTTCTCTTCAGAATCTCCCAAAAGCACAGTGTCATCAGCAAAAAGCAACTGTGACAACTCCCACTTTGTATTTGCTTCTTTATCTTTTAGCCCAACACCTCTTGCCAAGACCCTCGCATTCACTTCTCTTACAACCCCGTCTATAAATATATTGAACAACCACGGTGACATCACACATCCTTGTCTAAGGCCCACTTTTACTGGGAAATAGTCCCCTTCCCTCCTACACACTCTAACCTGAGCCTCACTATCCTCATAAAAACTCTTCACTGCTTTCAGTAACCTTCCTCCTATTCCATACACCTGCAACATCTGCCACATTGCCCCTATCTACCCTATCATACGCCTTTTCCAAATCCATAAATGCCACAAAAACATCTTTACCCTTATCCAAATACTGTTCACCTATATGTTTCACTGTAAACACTTGGTCTACACACCCCTACCTTTCCTAAAGCCCCTTGTTCATCTGCTATCCTGCTTTCTGTTTTACTCTTAATTCTTTCAATAATAACTCTACCATACACTTTACCAGGTACACTCAACAGACTTATTCCCCTATAATTTTTGCACTCTCTTTTGTCCCCTTTGCCTTTATACAAAGGAACAATACACGCTCTCTGCCAATCCCTAGGTACCTTACCCTCTTCCATACATTTATTAAATAATAGCACCAACCACTCCAAAATTATATCCCCACCTGCTTTTAACATTTCTATCTTTATCCCATCAATCCCAGCTGCCTTACCCCCTTTCATTCTACCCACTGCCTCACGAACTTCCCTACACCCACAACTGGCTCTTCCACACTCCTACAAGATGTTATTCCTCCTTGCCCTACACACGAAATCACAGCTTCCCTGTCTTCATCAACATTTAACAAATCCTCAAAATATTCTCTCCATCTTCCTGATACCTCTAACTCTCCATTTAATAACTCTCCTCTCCTATTTTTAACTGTCAAATCCATTTGTTCTCTAGGCTTCCTCAACTTATTAATCTCATTCCAAAACTTTTTCTTATTTTCAACAAAATTTGCTGATAACATCTCACCCACTCTCTCATCTGCTCTCTTTTACATTGCTTCACCACTCTTTAACTTCTCTTTTTCTCTCCATATACTCTTCCCTCCTTGCATCACTTCTACTTTGTAAAAACCTCTCATATGCTAACTTTTTCTCCCTTACTACTCTCTTTACATCATCATTCCACCAATCGCTCCTCTTCCCTCCCGCACCCACTCGCCTGTAACCACAAACTTCTGCTGAACACTCTAACACTACATTTTTAAATCTACCCCATACATTTTCGACCCCATTGCCTACACTCTCACTAGCCCATCTATCCTCCAATAGTTGTTTATATCTTACCCTAACTGCCTCCTCTTTTAGTTTATAAACCTTCACCTCTCTTTTACTTACTGATTCTATTTTCCTTGTATCCCATCTACCTTTTACTCCCACTATAGCTATAACTAAAAAGTGATCTGATATATCTGTAGCCCCTCTATAAACATGTACATCCTGAAGTCTACTCAACAGTCTTTTATCTACCAATACATAGTCCAACAAACTACTGTCATTACGCCCTACATCATATCTTGTATACTTATTTATCCTCTTTTTCTTAAAATATGTATTACCTATAACTAAACCCCTTTCTATACAAAGTTCAATCAAAGGGCTCCCATTATCATTTACACCTGGCACCCCAAACTTACCCTCTCTGCATGTTTCTCCCACTTTAGCATTTAGGTCCCCTACCACAATTACTCTCTCATTTGGTTCAAAAGTTCCTATACATTCGCTTAACATCTCCCAAAATCTCTCTCTCTCCTCTACACTCCTCTCTTCTCCAGGTGCATACACGCTTATTATGACCCACTTTTCGCATCCGACCCTTATTTTAATCCACATAATCCTTGAATTTACACATTTATATTCCCTCTTTTCCTTCCATAACTGATCCTTCAACATTATTGCTACCCCTTCCTTAGCTCTAACTCTCTCAGATACTCCTGACTTAATCCCATTTATTTCTCCCCACTGAAACTCGCCTACCCCCTTCAGCTTTGTTTCGCTTAGGGCCAGGACATCCAACTTCTTTTCATTCATAACATCGGCAATCATCTCTTTCTTATCATCCGCACTACATCCACGCACATTCAGACAACCCAATTTTATAAAGTTTTTCTTCTTCTCGTTTTTAGTAGATTTGTACAGGAGAAGGGTTACTAGCCCATTGCTCCCGGCATCTTAGTCGCCTCATACGACACGCATGGCTTACGGAGGAAAGATTTTTTTCCACTTCCCCATGGACAATAGAGAAAATAAAAAGAACAAGAGCTATTAAGAAAAAGAAGAAAAACCTAGATGTGTGTATGTATATATATGCATGTGTATGCCAGTGTAGTGTGACCTAAAGTGTAAGTAGAAGTAGCTAGATATACCTGTTATCCAGCGTGTTTATGAGACAGAAAAAAGACACCAGCAATCCTACCATCATGTAAAACAGTTTCAGGTTTCTGTTTCACAGTCACCTGGCAGGACGGTAGTACCTCCCTGGGTGGTTGCTGTCTACCAATCGTGCCGATTAGGTAAAACTTGTGATTTTGGCTTAAATAGCAACGCTCACCTTGCCATATAAGACAAGTGAAAATTTGTGTATGCAATAATTTCGCCAAAATCATTCTGAACATAAAGAAAAAAATATATTTCATTGTGTTTGTTTATTATTAAATTAATGTTAACGTATCTAAAATATATTTAGTTGGGTTAGGCTAAATTAAATTGCGCTTGTTGTAATAAGGTTAGGTAGGTTTTCAAAGTTTCTCTTGATACAAAATTATAAATTCTTACATTAACATAAATGAAAAAAATATATCTTTAAACGTATAAGAGAAAATTTTAGAAAGGACTTAATTTTAGATGAGTTCTTGCTAATTGACCAGTTTTACCTAATCGGCACGACATATATATATATATATATATATATAAAATTCAAAGTCTGCGTTAGCGCGACCAGTCAACCTTACAGAGACTTCATAGGCCATTTCCACAGATATGTCCTTGGGTAGTGACTAGCCGAGTAAGCTTTGAACACTGAGAACAAGTTATACAGGATTTGGCAGGACTTGGTTGTTTGGCCCCCTCCTTCAACTGGACTCATACCCTTGAGAGAAGCATCTGTCCGGCATACACATCTCATCCATAGCCAAGTGTTCGCAGGTGCTCCTGTCTCTCTGTGTAGCTAGTGTGTAGCACCTGTGGATCCTGAGGTCCCTACAGGTGGGGTGCCTATGTTGACCTCAGGGAAGTCTTTTGGCACTGCTAATGTAATTGGGTTTTAAACTGATTCTTGGTATTGTAACCTGGTATGATATTCGAGTTGACTGTTAGTTGCGCTTAATGTTTGTTGATTCAATCCATGCTTTGTGTTTCTGTATGCCTGTGAGTCTTGAGTGTGAGTGTTGAGTGACGCCTGTGAGTGTTGAGTGTGAGTGCGGTCAAAGTGCTCTATAAATGTCACAACCACTACGCTTCAGTCAGATAAGTGGGGGCACAAAATGGTCAACTCTTGTGCAAGTCATGAAACTTGAAGCATAATTCTGTATACATGTGAAGGCGGTAATTGCTATGAGGTAATTGAACACCTGGGAAATGGGTGAACATCAGGTTTGATTCAAGGATGAGAGAAAAGTTTCATTTCCTTGGACCAAGAGTCACTGGCCTCAAGGCTCCTACCCTTCGAGGGGTAAATTTTAAAGGAAACCTGCTCTTTCTATTTCATTATCTCATAAAATCAAAAGCCTCATTTACTTAAATATACACCACAGGTAGACCCACAAGGTAAAAAAAAGACTTTCTTCACATTATTAACCCCGGGGGGTTTAATATTCTCAGGATAAACAGAAGAACAGTATGTATGGCTAATTATATTTCATTAGTGTTCTTTGGTACAGTGTTCTAGGATGTGACGCACAGCAGTCTACTAACTCTCAGATACAAATAGTATAGCGCTAAGTTAACAAGGGAAGGAGGTGTTAAGAACCCGTGCACTTACGTCTCACCACGCTCGGATTATTAAGCCAAGTATTGTAAATACGTGCTTCTAGAGGCACGTAGAGCAGTTAGAGGGATTCAGCTGGTAAGATTGAATAATTGTTCAGATTCAGCAAAGGAGCTTGTATAGCAGATGGGAAGGGAAATTGATGAAGCAGGTGCAGCGGAAAGGGCATGTACAACAAGGAGCAGGTACATTGTACAACAAGGAGCAGGTACATTGTACAACAAGGAGCAGGTACACTGTACAACAAGGAGCAGGTACACTGTAAATATACAAGATTACTTCATCACAGTAATGCTAAAGCTGGAGACACTGTTGAAGAGTATGACGTAGTGAAGGTGGAAGCGACAGGTGCCAGTGTTATTGGGACGTTTAAATGAACAGGTAAAGCAGGCCAGAGATAATAGTCATTTACGTTACTTGAGAAGGCATAACACGTACATAGGTGGGCAGGAGATATAAATCTGTTCTGGCCTGTGGGAAGGTGAAACAGGTGAACGGGTACCTAAGGAGGTAGCTGTAGTCCTCAGTTGTATACAGCAAATGGACAGATAATTACTACAGGCAAACAGGTACATGCAAGCACAGTAAGTGGGCAAGGTTGTGGATAGACGGTTCCTAAGTAGACGGAGATGTCCATGACAAAAGTGGCTTGAGTGGAAGACCCTGGCTTGCATGTTTCATTCTCAAGGTCACAGACGAGAGGCAAGGCTGCCCGCCTTCTGGCGTCCAGGAAATTGGGTCTGCCTTGCAAGTTTGCGCAACTTTTTCAATGATGTTTTCTTGTTTGACTTTATTTATTAATCACTCAGACTATGAGTGTAGTTTATTGCCCCAGCAAGGGCAAGTTGTCCACTCACAGCACAATGTCTCATAATAGTACTTACTATTTAATCCATTCTTGGAACTTGGAAAAGCATATCAAAATCACTGCTAAAATTCATAGCTAAATATGTACCTCGAATTATTTTTAAATATCTCGGTGTCTCAAGTAAATGCCGCTCTCGTTGTTTATTGATTAAATTAAAGTTTATTGCATTAGCAGATGCCACTCTTCTGAGTGAGCCTCGGCTTCGTTAATTCCATTACTATAGGTTGTCACCTCAGGACATTCCGGATTTCAGCCTCACCACAGCTTCAGTTCCAAGCAGCACTGCCCCAGCGTGTGCGCATACCTTCCCAAGGCCAACCATGTATGTAGAGTGACCTGGTTCTCAAATGACACCATCATCCTGATCCCCACCCATGGATGTGAGCTGGCATCAGCTAAGTTCAGATAATGACACCATTATCCTTGACCCCCATCCATGGATATGTGCAAGTATTACTCAGGTTCAGAAAATAACACCATCTTCCTGGATCCTCATCCATGGATGTGCTGGGGAAGGGAGAAAGGTATCACACAGATACAGACGATGACACTGTCATTCTGAATACCCGCCAACAACAGAATGGGTGGTCATCCAGGCTGAGAAAACAGTTTACTTGAAATTTACAATTTACACATTGTATTAAATGAGCCCCACCCGTTCCGTGATTCGTTTGTAATCGTTTCATTACTATTTCCTGAGTCATGTTGGTGGCTTGGAAGGAACGTGAGCTAGAGCACGTCATAATCATGCTAATGTGGGATTCGCCTGTAAAAACCAGCATATGTGGTCACAATGGGGACCATGCTAACATTCTTGGTATTGAAATTTAACTAATTGAATAAATCTTGTTAGGACGGCATGGACCAGTGGGTAACACGCTGGTCTGCGAGGCTTACGTCTCGCTAGACGTTGTGATGAGGTCATTTATTAGGAGACGTTAGTACTGGGATGGCTACAGTTACTGATAGAGCCAAATTGGAAACCGAGACATTTTCCATGAAGTACGAAAGGCTACATATATATGTATATGGGATCCAGAGTGGAGAGGGTCAGTCTCGCTCTTCTTTTTCGGGTATATTACTCAAACGCCTATGCGTGGATTTCCTCAGTTGTTATGTTTAGTTTAAATTTTCTGACTTTCTTTCTGTTGCATTGCCATCCAGAGAGTTGGTGGTATTGTGTAGGATGCTGGAATTTATAGCAGCTCCATTCTGTATAGACGCTTATCCATTAGCTGGTGCAGTCTTACATTCCTATCCTCTGTGCTTAAGTTTGTGTACACTTATTTTCTCCCAACCCATCGTTTTGGTTGACGTTTGCAGATAATTGTTGTACTCAGTTTTTAAATCTTTGCAAAATGATGGTTCTCGTTATGAGTGAGAGCAGTACTGAGGCTGTCTATCATACTGTCTATCATACTGTAGAGGTGAAGTGAGATGTGTTCTCCTATAAACTGACAGATGGATCAGCTGTGTGTAGTGTGTTGCAGAATATCCATCTCATATCCAAGGATGAATGTATGTTCCTTTCATGATTATATAAGTTCCCTGATTATTTTTTCATCTTCATCATTTGTGCCAGGAAGCTACCCCATGATATTGGAATGTATTTAATCTGGGCTCTTCTTGCTGAATAAGGAAAGCGAAAATTTTTGTATGCAATAATTTCGCAAAAATCAATCTGAACCTAACGAAAAAAAATTTCATTTTGTTTATTATTAAATTATTGTAAACTTATCTAAAATATATTTAGTTGGATTAGGCTAAATTAAATTGCGCTTGTTATAATAAGGTTAGGTAAGTTTCCTAAGGTTCTTTTGGAACAAAATTATCATTTTTACACTAACGTAAACGAAAAAAAAAATATTTAAACGTATAGGAGAGAATTTTAGAAAGGACTTAATTTTAAATGAGTTCTTGCTAAATGACCAGTTTTACCTATTCGGCACGACATATATATATTATATATATAATATAATTTTCTCTTGTCTACCACAAGGTATATTATTTAGGCCGCCTAGACTTTGCAGTAACAAGCAAACACGAACAAATTTTCTTGTTAGATCCCAGTATACTCATGTTCGCCTTGGCAGGACGCCAGTATCACCAAATCTAAGCATATAAGTGATGTACAAGACAAAATTGCTTATAGGTAATACTGGTACTACTGGTCTGTCTGTGTTTGAGGCCACGTACAGTGTTGTCTGCTGTCATTCCTAGTTTATGAGGGCATTACTAGCTAAGTAGACTAAAGCATTAATTAATACAGGCTTTCTGCCAAGGAGGACAGTGAGCAGCGTGGGATAGAATCCAACGAATTCCAAGGCTACAGTAGGTATCTGCGTGCAAAATAACCCGCGTTGCTAACGAACTCCCGGTGCAACTAACGATTTGCAAGTAACGTTTTAAGACATGATGACCAAGTGAATAGTGCTTTGGACTGTCGTCTTATATTTGTGATTCGAGGCCACGATAATCGCTTTAAATTGTTACGAAAGAATGTTATTCTAAAACCGCTCATAGCTGACAATTGGGGTCAAAAGCTATTTGCTCCACCTGGTTTGATTGACGTAGGTAGCTGACTGTAAAAACTTAGATGGGTAGCAGTTGGTGGTCACTTTAATTTTCACAGCTGCAGTAGGTAGAAGGACTACAAGCAATCTTTTAAGGGGCACGTAAGTTCCTTTATAATCTACCTTGTCTATAATTACTATCGCATTTGCTTTATCCATAATTACTATCGCAAATGCGATAGTAATTATGGACAAGGTAGATTATAGTGGAAAAATAAACATGTTATTAGAAGACGGGGGAACTTGCGTGCCCCTTAAGGTAGCATAGCCGAGTCGAGAGTTTGTTCGACTATCACCTTACACATCGGTTCGAGGACCCGTAAAACACTTTAAGCTGTTACAAGAGCTTATTACGCCAAGACTTTTTTTTTTGTGTGTATACATTCCTGTTTTGAATAACGAGAAAGGACTGTGGGCCGTTGTTTACGGAGGGTAGAATTTCGTGAGGTGTATTCTGCTTTCGTGTTTATGGTATTACATATAGGTCATGCGTTAGAGGCATACATTAGTTTACTCTACATCGCCGATTTTTTGTAACTGTACATTCCATCACATACTGTGCAATTTCCCTCTTGTTTACATTGACTTCAAGCGAGCTTTGGTTGTAGGATATTAGTAGTACCTCCTCTTTATATGGCACCGACCGTATCATATCTAGTCTATGTTGCCGTTCATGTTGCAGAAAACTCATTTGCAAGATACTCTTGTGTTACACGGTGCTTATGGGCAGCATTTTCGTCCTTCCTGTCTGGCCTGACCTTATATAATTTCCCGAGCAAGAAAGCATCAAAACTTATATCAAAGTATGACCCCACCAGAGTCCCAAGTATCCAACACCCACCCTTCAGCAGGAGTGCAGTCTCCACCACGCCGAGGTCGTTGCCACATTCAGAACAAAAAAGGACGGGACATCGTTTGAGCTCACAAATTATTTTCACTGAGCTGCAACTCTTGGAGAGAGTGGGAACAAATCAGAAGATGTGGGCGGAGTCTGCTGGGCAAGCAGTGGCCACCCCAATTTAACTTGCTGCAACTCTGCTCACCTCGCCTAATGTAGCTGAAGGCAGGAACTTTCGTTCCGAACTTTCTAAGTATTTTTGGTGACGCTGTTTGCCACAGTGGAGTTGCTTTCGTCCTCGAAAGCATTCTATTATTAATATTTTAACATTTATAACGTTTTCCTCCTGTTATTCAGATTTTTTTGGCTTCGCTAATGCGAGTTTAAAATTAGCTTACTGTCAATGGTCTTACCAATGATGCTGCTAGTGACTGCCGGGGATCTTGTATATATCCTGTATGTGCTCCTGCCTCTGGTCCTGCCAGTAGTTCTGCCAAAGCTTGTCTGTGGTCGTACCTGTGGTTCTGGCTTGTAATCCTGCCTGTGACTATAAATTTTGTTCTGTCAGTGAATCGGCCTGTGAATCTCGAGTGGCCCTGTCAATGGTCTTACCTGTGCTCCTACAGTGATTCTGTCAGTGATTCTTACGGTGATCTTTCCTGTGGTCCAGCCTGTGGACCTTGGTGTGTGTGATCATGCTATTCGCCCTGTGTGCGGTCCTGCCTGTGGGCCTTCAAGTGGTTCCGCTTTGGTTCTGCATGTCAGCTTGTCAGTGGCCCTGAAAGTAAACTTTTCAGATGATATGTCAATGGTTCTTTCTCTAGCCCTGTCAGTGGTCCATCCTGTCGTTCTGGCAGTGGTCCTGCCAGGGATCCTGCTTGTGAACCAACTGTTGTCTTTTTAATGATCTTACCTTTCGTCTTCCTGTGGTTGTGCCAGTAATTTTTGCCTCTGGACCTACTGTGGTCCTATTAGTGGTCTTACCTGTGGATCTGCTCTGACCCTGTCATTGGTCCAGCCTGTGCTCCTGGCATATATATATATATATATATATATATATATATATATATATATATATATATATATATATGCTCTCTGCGTTGTCCTGCAAGTAGTCTTATTTGGTATCTGCTGAGGTAGTTTTCATGATGTTGCCTGTGGTCTTGCAGTGATCCTATCTGTAGTCTTGAATGTGGTAGTAGTACAAAGTTATGAGAGCGGATGCTATATTGGATTGCTCAGCTCACCTTTTTCCTGATTTTCACTTAGCAGACTTTCTTCTACTGAAAAGGCCTAGCAGCAAGGGTCCCATCCGAACACCTGGCATCACAGCCTCCCAGCTCCGCCATGGAAGGCTGGGGCCTAGACGATGTAATAGGTAGTGCTTGGGGACGCGAAGCATTTTTCCATTTGGGGGCTTAGGGAAAAATCTTAGAGGGTAAGCGTCCTCCCATCTTAGAGATTCTAGGATCAACTTAGAATGTCATTCTGGAGGAGGAGCTGTATAGATGATGGAAAGCTGGGGCTTGGAGGAAAATCTTGGAGAACAAGCTGGGGAACGCTTTTAATCCCTCAGCTTAGTTGCTTAGAACTTTCTTACGTGGTTAGAGGTTTAGTTCAGTTGTTAGCCCAAGAGTAGATTATACAGCTTCCCCACCTATCACCACTGCTACACATCTCCCCTCCTGCAGCATTCTTCCTCCATCACCCACCTTCACCCCTCCACCTTTATCATTCATCTCCACTTTCCCTTCATTGCCCATTACCCTCAAACAATCCCCAATCACCTATCCCTAGACTCCTGCAATTTTATCATAGTTCATCCTGCATCGTTCTCTACAGTTCACCCTCTTCCCAAATTTCTTGGGTAGCAACAGTTAGGAACTCCGACAACCCCCTCATTTAATTTACAGCTTTGTATTTAACAGACAACCCGAATTTTCCCCACACATGTAATACCCCAAAGGAATAACAAGGAACAAAGATACTTGAGAGAGACAGGGAGAAAAAGGAGAGGGGGTTGACGGGAGAGAGAGAAAACAGATGGGTTAGAAAAAAATAGGATAATGAATACGATTTAAATCATATTACAATCCATTAAGAATGACAGAACCCTGTGCTAATATTGTTTGTACGTAATTCCTCCATTTTCTATTACGTAATTATGACCAGAGCTTATGTAAATACTATGTGTATAAATTATGACATTATTAATTATTATAATCATGGGGAAGCGCTAAACCCGTACGATTATACAGTGCCTGTGGGGGGAATGGAAGGTATTCAGGCTTAATTCAGGGAACTGGAGCATAGATCCAATTCCCTAGAAAAAAAAAACTCACCAGCGTCATGGAATTTCCCTTGACAGTAAATTCCATTGACAGTAAATTCCCTTGACAGTAAATTATTTTATTTCAATTATTGTAACATTCAACCACAAGAATAATCGTATCAACCGCTTTTAACTCTTGTGTATGTATTAAATGAGGGATGATTAAGTAAGTGTTAAGTACATTAGGGTGAAGCTAACTCCAAGTGTATGTATATATGTATTCTCTTATCACAAACGAGTATATGATTAGTGTAGGGAAAGTGGAGGTAACGAACCGTTTGTAAGCTCATTTGTATAACTACCGCTAGCAAGCATGCTGAGAAATTATCTTCTTGTTATGGAAGCCTCCAGGCGGCAGGACTGGAGTGGATTCTCTCACAGGTGTTCAGGTCAGTGAAGAACTAGAGAATGGCCGCCACTCTAGTGAGGGTGAAGGCAGCGATCTTTTCTCCCGATAGACAGCCATCTCATAATTCTTCACTTTCATTACATTTCTAAGGATTGCGGACTTATTATTTCTGTAGGTTTTTGAATTCTAGTCATATTTCATGTTCGTGTTTAGTGCTGAAGTCTGTGTTGGCAAGGCCAGTGTAGCAAAAATTAATTATATCTTTTTGTTAGCTTTCGTCTCTTAACTTAAAGTAATAAATAGTTATATTCATTTTGAAAGAAAGAAGTGCACTATATTATTATATATAATTTTTCTGTGAAATCGTTTCCATAATGATAATCCAGTGTGATAATTATTGCACATTCCTTCAAGCGTATTAAGGGACATGATCTCAGAATTACGTTATTTAATTCACTGATTGCAAGCTTGTGTAATATTTTGTGGAGGAATCACGATCTTGCCCTTCCTGATATTTTTTTATTAGTCACCTTGGTAAATTAATATGTATTAGTTTTGTGTCTGGTGTTGACATTATTAACATACTTCCCTACACACAGAGTTGCAAGTTAGAGGGTTTTTTTCCCCCTGGAGTTCAGTTTGTGTTTCTCCACAACGTTGCTCATTTTCAACTAAATTTTGGTACTCTCTACAAACTAGTTGGCAAGTTGACTTTTAAATCCTCAGTGTTAAGATAAATCCTACCTCTACTACCAGAGAAGCATGTTAAGCCTCTGACCTACTAGAGTACCTACTGATGTGCTTGTAACATGACAGTAAGACACACAGACGTATGAAGTGGTCGTAAACCCATAAGGGATTAACTTTGGTCATTGAGTGTTTTTATTACCTCGTGTGTTTGAACTAGACTCCAGTTAGGAAACTATCATGTTTCCTGGACTTTGGATTGTTGGACTTAGTAACTTGGTGTGGTGAATTGTGTAACCTAATTTAAATATAAGCCTAACCTTCAGTCCTGGAGAGCTGGCTGGCTTTGCGTTAATTCTGTGGTATATGGTTGCTCTTACGGCTTTTGTTTTTAATCTGGCTTAAGATTATATCAATCCTAGCTCCTCACTTTTGTGTGTTCAAGGTTTGTAGACAGCCAGGCAATGACTACTGGCATTGTATTGTTTATTTAGTACGGAAGGTTTCCCTCAAGGTACACTATTTCCTCTGTTTCACATGGAATGTAAACTATAGTTGTCTCAGGTGAGATAATTTCTGAGATGAGATTTATGGGACATTATTTCGACTCTATATGAATTCACTCAAGTGTGATTATTATTCTTGATCGAAACTACTTAATTATATGAACTACTTTATTATGAAAACGACATTAACTCTTATCTGAAAAATAATATTGTAACTGTAATCATCCTTTATATAAAACCACTTAGACTAATTAAAGGTAAAAAAAAAAATCCGTTGATTTACTTTTCCTATGTTGAAGTAATGACTTAAAAAGGACTGAATATATTAAACTTCCCAATATGAAATGAATCTTCAATTAGAACAAAAGTAAACAGAGAAATAATTATTTCTGAAAATCCTGCTGATTCATAATGACAATGACGACTTAACTGACATGCATAAACTACTTGAGAAAAAGCCTCATGTTATGCAAAAAACAAATTAGTGTGAGGGGGAAGGGATGTTGTCAACCTTATGCACTTCCATCTGTTGGTTCATATATATGTTTTCTTTAAAATAGGTGTAACTTGATTATTAAGCAGTCTGTCTGTCTCTCCCTCCAAAAATATTAGTAATTCCTAATGGTTGTGTATGCAATAATTTCGGAAAAATCATTCTGAACCTATGGAGAAAAAATATATATTTCATTGTGTTTGTTTATTATTTAATTATTGTAAACTTATCTAAAATATATTTAGTTGGATTAGGCTAAATTAAATTGCGCTTGTTATAATAAGGTTAGGTAAGTTTTCTAAGGATCTTTTAGTACAAAATTATTATTTTTTGCATTAACATAAACGAACAAATATATCTTTAAACGTATAAGAGAAATCTTTTAGAAAGGACTTAGTTTTAAGTGAGTTCTTGCTAATTGACCAATTTTACTTATTCGGCACGACATATATATATATATATATATATATATATATATATATATATATATATATATATATATATATATATATATTTCTTTACATTTTTACATATCTGATGCTGATATATGTAGATATAAATAAAACCATTTATAAACAGTGTGACAGGAACGTGTATTATATTTAGTTATGTTATATTGTTATGCAAGTGAGAGTAGGGGGGGGGGAGGAATGGACGCGTACAAACTGACAGATAAAGGACGATTCCTGTGTATTTTTGCTCATCTATTTTGTGTGTGTGTTCAGCTTCGCTCGTCTATTTGGTGATGTTTGATGATATATTCAGGCATCAATATATGTCATACTTTTCTACCAATCACAGTTGTCTCCTTGTTATGACGTTTCTCTAAAAATTCTCCTCCGAGATGCTCAGCTTGATGCCTGGGAACAGAGTTAGAGAAGCATCAGGCAGGCAGGTGTGCGCGCGCGTGCGTGCGTGTGGATGGGACGCCTTCCTGTAGAAGTGTAGAGGATGCAGGAAAGGTTGCAGATGTTCAGAGTGCTTGTGTCCCGTGTTCAATTCTTAAGCATTCTAGGGAAGACAATAGCTGTTAAACGTGTGTCCTGAGTGCCTCACTCTTACGTGTCAGTGGGGAGCTCCACGAATTCCCATTTATTTCCTCCTCCTTTGTACTTGGTTAAATAAGGTCTCAGCAGAGTCATGGATTTTTTTTCTGATGTTTCCCATAGTAGTATAGTGATAGTCGACAGTATAAGCCTTCACGAAGACTCATGTTTCCACTGTACATACTAATTACTCTATGCTTCCTTGCAGGGGTCACTTATATGGACCGGCCTTCAGCCTTCTGTAAATATGTACATATAATCGTATTATATCCTTCATGCTAGAATATCGTATGTTAATTTCTGTATTTACTGATACCATTTACTGACAGGAGTGACACTGGTCTGTAGTTGCTGATTTCTGTTCTGCTCTTCTTTTTGTGAACAGGGTCTACATTTGCCTCTTTCCACAGAGAAGGTCATTTACATTGTACTAGGTCATTTACACTGTACTAGGTAGTGCTGAGTTAGAGGTGCTGCTACCTGGTCTGCACATCTTCTCAGCAATCTTGGGCTCAACTTGTCTGGGCCCACAGCCTTTTCTTGGTCAAGCGATTTAAGAAGGAAATGCACCTCCTCCTGCTTTATTGTCACCACTGACAGTTTTGAGACAGTTCTTCTCTCTCTCTCTCTCTCTCTCTCTCTCTCTCTCTCTCTCTCTCCCACACCAGTCCCCTCTCTCCTACCCCACTCTTCTATCCCACTTCACTCCTCTCTCTTACCCCACTCTCACCACACCCCTGTCTCTCGCCTTTTCTCTCTCCCGCCCCACTCCTCCCTGTCACACCCCACTCCTCTATCTCCCACCTCACTCATCTCCCACTCCATTTATCGCTCTTCCACTCCACTCATCTTTTCAACCATACTCATAACTCTCCCACCCCACTCATCACTCCCAACCCTCTCATCACTCTCACACCGCACTCATATCCAACCCCAGTCATTACTCTGCTATCCCACTCATCTCAAACCGTTGTCATCACTCTCTTACCGTCACTCATCCCTCTCATCACTTTCTCACCCCTCTTATTACTCTCCCACCTCACTCATCTCTCTCCCCAACCCACTTATATCTCCCACCCACTCATCTCTCATAACTCTCCTACCACTCTCATCACTCTCCCACCCCTCTCATCACTCTCCCACCCCTCTCTTCACTCTCCCACCCCTCTCTTCACTCTCCCACCCCTCTATTCACTCTCCCACCCCTCTCTTCACTCTCCCACCTCTCTCATCACTCTCCCACCCCTTTCATCACTCTCCCACCCCTCTCAACACTCTCCCACCCCTCTCAACACTCTTCCATCACTCTCACCACTCTTCCATCCCTCTCACCACTCTTCCAACTCTCTCTCATCACTCGTTCACCCCTTTCATCACTCTCGTATATGTCTCCCTCCCCTCTCATCACTCTCCACCCCTCCCACCACTCTTCCATCCCTCTCGTCACTCTCCCACCCCTCTCACCACCCTTCCATCCCTCTCACAACTTTTCCACCCCTCTCACCACTCTTCCATCCCTCTCACCACTCTTCCAACTCTCTCTCATCACTCGTTCACCCCTTTCATCACTCTCGTATAGGTCTCCCTCCCCTCTCATCACTCACTCATCCCTCTGATCACTCTCCCACCCCTCTGATGACTCTCTCACCTCTCTCATCCCTCTCTCACCTCTCTCGTTGGTTATAGCTGACTTGGTTTAATGGGAAGAAATGAATCGAGGAGTGGGAAGACCAGGCGATGCGTCCTGCATTTGGGTCGATTATTGAAAACCTTTTATGTGAGAGAATGTGGAGTGTCGCAGTGGAGGGGGGTTGTGGATGACTGAGGGTGTGGAAGTGGATGGCCTGGCTCTGGATGTGGATGACTGAGGGTGTGGAAGTGGCTGACCTGACTCTGGATGTGGATGGCTGAGGGTGTAGAAGTGGATGGCCGGGCTCTGGATAGGGATGGCTGAGGGTGTAGAAGTGGATGGCCGGGCTCTGGATGTGGATGGCTGAGGGTGTGGAAGTGGATGGCCTGGCTCTGGATGTAGATGGCTGAGGGTGTGGAAGTGGATGGCCTGGTTCTGGATGTGGATGACTGAGGGTCTGGAAGTGGATGGCCTGGCTCTGGATGTGGATGGCTGAGGGAGAGGAAATGGATGGCTTGGCTCTGGATGTGGATGGCTGTGGAAGTGGATGGCCTGGGTCTGGATGTGGATGACTGAGGGAGAGGAAGTGGATCGACTGACTCTGGATGTGGATGGCAGGGGGTGAGGAAGTGGATGGCCTGGCTCTGGATGTGGATGGCAGGGGTGAGGAAGTGGATGGCCTGGCTCTGGATGTGGATGGCAAGGGGTGAGGAAGTGGATGGCCTGGCTCTGGATGTGGATGGCAGGGGGTGAGAAAGTGGACGGCCTGGCTCTGGATGTGGATGGCTGAGGGTGTGGAAGTGGATGGCCTGGCTCTGGATGTGGATGGCAGGAGGTGAGGAAGTGGATGGCCTGGATGTGGATGGCAGGAGGTGAGGAAGTGGATGGCCTGGATGTGGATGGCAGGAGGTGAGGAAGTGGATGGCCTGGCTCTGGATGTGGATGGCAGGGGATGAGGAAGTGGATGGCCTGGCTCTGGATTTGGATGACTGAGGGTGTGGAAGTGGATGGCCTGGCTCTGGATGTGGATAGCAGAGGTTGAGGAAGTGGATGGCCTGGCTTTGGATGTGGATGCTTGAGGGTGTGAAAGTGGATGACCTGGTTCTGGATGTGGATGCATGAGGGTGTGAAAGTAGATAGCCTGGCTCTGGATGTGGATGGCAGAGGGTGAGGAAGCGGATGACCTGGCTTTTGGATGAGGATGGCAGAGTATTACAACCTCAGGTTCTAAGGCCTGTTATCCTGAGTGTAAAAGGGAGCTTGGAGCAAAGAAACACAGTAGAAAATGCATTGAATTGTATTTTCTTCACCATGCAATTATGATTATATGACTTTTGTATTTTCCTTCAAGTATATTATAAGGCTTTGTACAAGTATGTACACTATATACAGAGAGTAGTATTAGTGCACGCCACGGTAGTCAAGGCAAAACAGCAGCCAATAGACAGAGACAACCGTACAACAACCAGCTCAATGCAGGAATGACAATGACAAATTTGCGAGTGGTAACCACATCACCTTTGCCATTGTCAGATCCGCATTATCATTGGCTGAATCGAGTCGTTGACTTGATGATGGGGCCCCGATCATCAAACCCTTAACGATGGTTCGCTGGCTGGAGGGGAGCCTATGTGGGTGTGTTTAACATGCTCCGAATAAAGGGTACATACTCTTTGCATGCAACACAGAGGGTCTAGAAATGGATAGTTGGGAGTCGGGAAAGGATGGGTATAATGTATGTCAGGAAACAAGACGAGTGTTTCCTGACGAGGGTCTTAGTCATATGATGACCCACAGCTGGAGCTTTTGGTCATCTGACAGAGGATTTCTGCTGGCTTCCTGGTCAACCTCTTTAAAAATCATGGTTATGATTAATAAATATATAGGGAGAGGGTGGCTGGGGTCTGAAATGTAATAACCGGGGTCTGAAAATGGATAATGGAGGATCTGGGTACGTTTAGCCCAGGGGTCTGGGTGTGGATAATTTAGGGTCTGAAAGTGGATAGCTGAGGGTGTGTGTATGGATACTGGAGTGTCTGGAAGTGGATGGTATGGGGTCTGAGAATGGATGACTGAGATCATATCTAACTTCTTGGGTTCAAGAAACTTGATACACAAAATAATAATAATAATAATAATAATAATAATTTTATTATTCAAATCTAAGCGCTAAATTCGTTTGGGCCGAACAGCGCCTGGGAAATGGGAAGCAATGAGGTTTGATCCAGGGAAGCTGCTAGTAACTCCAGTTCCTTGAATCTAAAGCTTCTGCAAAGAGGCGTTCTTCCCTTTCTACATATTTCCCTTTAAAGGAAAAATGTCAGGCTCCAGTGTTTACTCTGGCAACAATGTTTATTTAGGCAATAATGTTTGTTCTGGTAACAATGTTTGCTCTAACAACGTTTTTGCTCTGACAATGTTTGAACTAACAACAATGTTTGAACTAACAACAATGTTTGAACTAACAACAATGTTTGAACTAACAACAATGTTTGAACTAACAACAATGTTTGAACTAACAACAATGTTTGAACTAACAACAATGTTTGAACTAACAATGTTTGAACTAACAACAATGTTTGAACTAACAACAATGTTTGAACTAACAACAATGTTTGAACTAACAATGTTTGAACTAACAATGTTTGAACTAACAACAATGTTTGAACTAACAACAATGTTTGAACTAACAACAATGTTTGAACTAACAATGTTTGAACTAACAACAATGTTTGAACTAACAACAATGTTTGAACTAACAACAATGTTTGAACTAACAACAATGTTTGAACTAACAGCAATGTTTGAACTAACAACAATGTTTGAACTAACAGCAATGTTTGAACTAACAACAATGTTTGAACTAAAAAATGTTTCAACTAACAACAATGTTTGCTCGACAATGTTTGAACTAACAACAATGTTTCAACTAACAACATTGTTTGAACTAACAACAATGTTTGAACTAACAACAATGTTTGAACTAACAACAATGTTTGAACTAACAACAATGTTTGAACTAACAACAATGTTTGAACTAACAACAATGTTTGAACTAACAATGTTTGAACTAACAACAATGTTTGAACTAACAACAATGTTTGAACTAACAACAATGTTTGAACTAACAACAATGTTTGAACTAACAACAATGTTTGAACTAACAGCAATGTTTGAACTAACAACAATGTTTGAACTAACAACAATGTTTCAACTAACAACAATGTTTGCTCTGACAATGTTTGAACTAACAACAATGTTTCAACTAACAACATTGTTTGAACTAACAACAATGTTTGAACTAACAACAATGTTTGAACTAACAACAATGTTTGAACTAACAACAATGTTTGAACTAACAACAATGTTTCAACTAACAACATTGTTTGAACTAACAACAATGTTTGAACTAACAACAATGTTTGCTCTGACAATGTTTGAACTAACAATGTTTGAACTAACAATGTTTGAACTAATGTTGGATTACACAGCAACAGTATGGCACTCACACCTGATCAAGCATTTCAAAGTGCAAAGGTTTGCAACAAAACTAGTTCTGGAGCTAATGGGTATGTCTTATGAAGAGAGGTTAACGGAACTCAACCTGATGAAACTGGAGGACTAGGGAGGATATGATAACGACGTACAAAATACTGAGGGTAACTGACAAGGTGATCAGGGACAGAATGTTTCAGAGATGGGAAATGGGATCAAGAGGGCACAGCTAGATGATGAAAACTCAGATGAGTCATAGAGATGTTAGGAAGCATTTTTTCAGCCTTAGAGTTGTCAGGAAGTGAAACAATCTGAAGAGTGAAGTGGCAGAGGCAGGATCCATACATAGCTTTAAGAATAGGTATGACAAGGCTCTTGGAGAGGGGAGAGAGTGTCCTAGTAGTGACTAGAAAAGAGGCTGGGCCAGGAGCTGTGACTCGACCCGTGCAACCACATGTAGTTGAGCATATTTGGTGAGTACACACCCACACACACACACAAATACACACACACACACACATACACACACACACACCTAGTTTGGAACCCACACCTAGCCAAGCATGTAAGGAAACTAGAGAAAGTGCAAAGATTTGCAACAAGACTAGTCCCGGAGCTAAGGGGTATGTCCTACGAGGAGAGGTTAAAGGAAATCGACCTGACGACACTGGAGGACAGGAGAGAGAGAGAGAGGACATGATACCGACTTATAAAATACTGAGAGGAATCGACAAGGTGGACTGATACAGAATGTTCCAGAGATGGGACACAGCAACAAGGGGTCACAGTTGGAAGTTGAAGACTCAGATGAATCACAGGGATGTTAGGAAGTATTTCTTCAGTCACAGAGTTATCAGGAAGTGGAATAGTCTGGCAAGTGATGTAGTGGAGGCAGGAACCATACATAGTTTTAAGACGAGGTATGATAAAGCTCATGGAACAGGGAGAGAGAAGACCCAGTAGCGATCAGTGAAGAGGCGGGGCCAGGAGCTATGTATCGACCCCTGCAACCACAAATAGGTAAGTACACACACACACACACAAGAATGCTTTTAGCGTTTTATATATTGTTATAGTAAAGGTGCGATATTATATGGGTCAAAGGTGCGATTTTTTATAAGAGGAAAGCGATAATTTATATTAATATAGGATGTGATTTCATAAAAAACTTTAGTGCGATATTTTATAATAAATAAAGGTATTTTGAAGTAAATGTTTATTGAAGTCATTGAGGATCTCTCTATAATGATTACTAAGCTGATTAAGTTGATCCCTTTCAATTTTTTCTGTGTACCGGTAAGCCAGCGGAAGTCCTCGGTCACATGACCATAAGCTCCAGCTGTGGGTCATCATATGATTACACCCCGCGTCAGGAAACATTTATCCTGTTTCCTGACAAACATTACATCTGTATACCTCGTTGCCAGACGTGTTGCTCTCGTTTATTTTATTTGCTTATTTGTGGTTAAAAAAATGTTTTTTATAGTTCTAGCAGCCTACTTTAAGCAAACTTAAATTCGAAATGCATTTCCTTTTCAATAGGGAACGTTACATACGTAACCATCGTTATAATATTTTCCATAGTGCCGTTCACACCAGCTGGTGGTCGGTGCCAAGTTTCCATTACAGCTGACCTGGACTCTTATATAAGTTGGCGCAAGTGTTCTTAATTAGTGTCATTGTTGGGTTTAGTCCTGACTCTTTCTCTTCTACTTCGGCTCTTCCTCTCACCGGCTATTCTTCGTCTGTCCCCACTTCCCTCTCGCCCCTAGTGGGTCCTTACCTGAGAGTCTGAACTGAACTGAACTAATTAGTGTCTGTCACTCATTAAATTTCACCGCGAGGTGGGAGTCTCTTTAATTACCCTTGCAGGGCTTTTGTTGACAGAGGAATTAAGATGTATCAGATTTTCCTGGATCAGGTGAACTTTCTTAACGAGCTTTTTTCTTTGTTACGTAAGAGTGTGAAGAAAAGTGTCGTGGATAGTCAGAGGAAAACAAATTCATACCGGTACATAAATATATCAAAGGTATTTAGTACCGACAAGCTGATGAATTACACACATGTGCAACATCTATCTTTATTTTGTAGACGTTTAGATTCATCTAGATTAAGGTACTCAACACCTGCACCGGAGGGACTAATTTTCTCATCTACTGTCATTTGGACATAATTTTGCATGTCTGAGGGACTGATTACCCATTCTACAGGTTTCCGTTTATGTCTTTGCATTGGTAAAAAACACTGGATGGCGAAATCTCTACAAAATAGATCCTGGTATACAGGTACCAAGCAACGACTTTTTTAAACAATCTAAATTCAGATTTAGAAAGGATGTAGGAAAGTTCTGGTTTGACAATAGAGAATTCAAACGTTGTAGCATGCGTTGAGTGCATTTTTATTAGGCGTCCACCACACATAACTACACATCCCACATTCCATCAATAATTAGCTTAAAGCATGGTAGCTTATTGCTGATGTGAATGTAGGGGCATATGGTTACACTCGAGAATAACTACCATTTGTAAAAATCAACCAGAGTGAGGATGGTTGAAAGTACAGGAGCCTTAAAAAAAAACATACCACGGGTGGGGATAGAACCCGCGGTCAGAGAGTCGGGTTCTATCCCCGCCCGTGGTATGGTTTGTTTGCAATCGCCCCTATCCTGTTCCTCATTCTCATATCAGACACAGACAGAGATGTGAACCATAGCACCGTATCATCCTTTGCAGAAGAAACTAGGATCTGCATGAGAGTGTTATCCGTTGAGGACACGGCAAATCTCCAAGAAGATATAAACCAAGTTTTCCAATGGGCAACGGAGAACAATATGATGTTCAATGAAGACAAATTCCAACTAATCCGTTATGGGAAACTGGAAGAAATAATAGCTAGGACTGAGTTTACTACATACTCTAATCACACAATAGAGCGGAAAAGCAATGTGAAGGACCTGGGAGTGGTAATGTCTGAGGATCTCACCTTCAAGGACCACAACAATGCCACTATCACATCTGCGAGGAAACTGATAGGATGGATAATGAGAACATTCAAGACAAGAGATGCCAAGCCAATGATGATCCTTTTTAAATCACTTGTTCTCTCTAGGCTGGAATACTGCTGTACATTAACATCCCCATTCAAGGCATGTGAAATTGCAGATCTAGAGAGTGTACAAAGAACCTTTACTGCACGTATAAATTCCATCAAACACCTTAACTACTGGGAACGCCTGGAAGCACTTGACTTGTACTCACTGGAGAGCAGACGAGAGAGATATATAATCTACACCTGGAAGATTCTGGAGGGACTGGTCCCTAACCTGCACACATAAATCACTCCCTACAAAAGCAAAAGACTTGACAGGCGATGTAACATATCCCCAGTGAAAAGTAGGGGCGCCACTGTTACACTAAGAGAAAACATAATAAGTGTCCGGGGCCCAAGGCTGTTCAACAGCCTCCCACCAGCCATAAGGGAAATTACCAATAGACCCCTGGTTGTCTTCAGGATGAAGCTGGACAGATACCTAAAGGGCTGTGGTTCGTACGTTGGACTACGTGCTGCCAGCAGTAACAGCCTCGTTGATCAGGCCCTGATCCATCAGGAGGCCTGGACATGGACCGGGCCAAGGGGGCGTTGATCCCCGGAATGCCCTGTAGGTAGACTCCAGGTATGGTAATGAACAGTATCTGAAGATACAGAGATGACTTTGTATTGATGCAATACAAAGTCGCCCAAGTCACCTCCATACCCCAGACACTGGTCCCAGTCACCTCCATACCTCGGGCACTGGTCCCAGTCACCTCCATTCCTCGGGCACTGGTCTCAGTCAACTCCATACCTCGAGCACTGGTCCCAGTCACCTCCATTCCTCGGGCACTGGTCCCAGTCAACTCCATACCTCGAGCACTGGTCCCAGTCACCTCCATTCCTCGGGCACTGGTCCCAGTCACCTCCATTCCTCGGGCACTGGTCCCAGTCACCTCCATTCCTCGGGCACTGGTCCCAGTCACCTCCATTCCTCGGGCACTGGTCCCAGTCACCTCCATTCCTCGGGCACTGGTCCCAGTCACCTCCATTCCTCGGGCACTGGTCTCAGTCAACTCCATACCTCGGGGAATGGTCCCAGTCACCTCCATACCTCGGGCACTGGTCTCAGTCACCTCCACACCTCGGGCACTGGCCACAATCACCTCCATACCTCGGGCACTGGCGATAATCACCTCCATACCTCAGGCATTGGCCACGATTACCTCCATACCTCGGGCAATGGCTACAATCACCTCCATACCTCGGGCACTGGCCACAATCACCTCCATACCTCGGGCACTGGCCACAATCATCTCCATATCTTGGGCACTGGCCACAATCACCTCCATGCCTCGGGCACTGGCCACAATCACCTCCATACCTCGGGAACTGGCCACAATCACCTCCATACCTCGGGCACTGGCGATAATCACCTCCATACATCAGGCATTAGCCACAATCACCTCCATACCTCGGGTACTGGCCACAATCACCTCCATACCTCGGGCACTGGCCACAATCACCTCCATACCTCGGGTACTGGCCACAATCACCTCCATACCTCGGGCACTGGCCACAATCACCTCCCTACCTCGGGTACTGGCCACAATCACCTCCATACCTCGGGCACTGGCGATAATCACCTCCATACCTCAGGCATTGGCCACAATCACCTCCATACCTCGGGTACTGGCCACAATCACCTCCATACCTCGGGTACTGGCCACAATCACCTCCATACCTCGGGCACTGGCCACAATCACCTCCATACCTGGGTACTGGCCACAATCACCTCCATACCTCGGGCACTGGCGATAATCACCTCCATACCTCAGGCATTGGCCACAATCACCTCCATACCTCGGGTACTGGCCACAATCACCTCCATACCTCGGGCACTGGCCACAATCACCTCCATACCTCGGGTACTGGCCACAATCACCTCCATACCTCGGGCACTGGCGATAATCACCTCCATACCTCAGGCATTGGCCACAATCACCTCCATACCTCGGGTACTGGCCACAATCACCTCCATACCTCGGGCACTGGCCACAATCACCTCCATACCTCGGGTACTGGCCACAATCACCTCCATACCTCGGGTACTGGCCACAATCACCTCCATACCTCGGGCACTGGCCACAATCACCTCCATACCTCGGGTACTGGCCACAATCACCTCCATACCTTGGGCACTGGCCACAATCAGCAACCACATCTTGCCACATCTGCCTACTGTGTTTTCAACTGCTTCATCCATATCTACTATGTAGGGTAACCCAAACAAAGGAACACATTCTTCATTTTCTTTTGATGACACCTGATTGCCTCCCATTCCCTAAGTGCTGTGTGGCCCCTACGGGTATAGAGCTTTCAGTAAATGTAATAATAAAATTAATAATAATAATAATAATAATAATAATAATAATAATAATAATCCATTATTCATTCAATATTAGTCTTACCAGAAGTGTGAAAACATCCAACATTAAATGGGCCTCAAATATACAGCATCCAAACCCATCCTTCAGAGTGCTGACACTATTTCCTTCTTTCGGATCTCAAGACCAGCTAGCGAGTTCACCTGAATCCCTTCATAAACGTTACCTTGCTCACGCTCCAACAGAACCTCAGATCAGAAAAAAAAACTTAGTCTCCACTCACTCCAGGCTAATGCAGACGTGTATATGTCTGCAGGATGATCAAGACTGTTACTGAAAATCTCACACCATCCTCCCAATCCTTTCAGTTTCGTCTTCGTTATCTCTTTCCATTCACCCCAGATTTTAATGTTATATTCCTCTTATCTCATATCGAACCTTTCATTACCCAGATTTGCTTTTTATCTTTCATCACTTTGTTCTTGTTTATGTTCACTGTTTACTTTTCTTTGACTCCTAACCTTTTCAATAATTTACAACATATCACATAAGTTACAGTATCTGATGCAATAAGATCACAGTAAACAGGTGATGCTGACAGTATTTGTGAATCCATCGCCACTCACTCTGGCTTTCACTTCTATTACAGCTCTTTCTATAAATTCTTAAGGGCAATATACGACTTATTTTTCTTGTATAAGTGTTAAACTGATCCCATGTTTAATGTTGAATATATTCTAAGTTTCATTCCATTTAAAAATAATAGACAATTAAATGTAACCCTTTACTGGAGGAAATTAATAATCTTGTAATGAAAAGGGGAAGATTTGACCTTACAGGATATTCTGGATCGTTATCAGAAAAAAAAAATTCCAGAAATTCAAAGCCTGATCCGGTAGGGAACAACTGGTTGTAGGCGTTTAATGTATCGTTTTTGCTTCTTATGAAATATATCAAGGCGTGAAGAAAGGCGAGTTCCTGGTCTCAGTAGACGATATTCTTCCTCATGAACGGTGAGATTGATTTTATTTGGGAACTCCGTCAGCATTTCTTTTACACGCTTTACTGCTGTAAGGTCTGGAAATTTACCCATGTGCATATCGTAATTGAGCAGCACATCTTTATACTGAGACAGCTTGGAGCTGGTGACTAGATCGAAGAAGGTGAGGACGTGGTATCCGCAGGTATCTGTGTCTCCCTACTTGGCCAGTTTCACCTTTGTGACTTGGCCTTTCTTAATTCCTGAAATTCTCAAGTAATCAAAAAATTCTTTTTGAACAGGGCCGTTCTCAGAGTCATAGTAGAGCAACATTCCATCCAAGCAGCGGTAAACTGATATAACGTGAGATTCGTTATCATTATAACGTAACCGAATAATCATTCCCTTGCCCTTCATCACCTCAGGTTGATAAATTAAATCACACTGATGATCAACATACGAACATATTTTCCCAAATGGCCTTGGAGTTTCTTGTAGGATCGTAGTTATGTCAAGCACAGTTAGTGCCCGAGTGTCCTGGAACACAGGATGGTAACTTCCAATGTACTCAACATCCATTTTTGTACTTAATAGATCGACTAAAAAAATACAGAAAAGAGTGAGCACCAAGACGACTCGCATATACAACATATATAATATGTGAGCGAAGGAAGTCATCTCCTTGGAGGCTTCTGTCAGTCCCATTTAAGATATGATAGTGAAATTTTCATTAATATAGAGATGATAAGCCAATAGTTCTCATTTTGAAGGTGATGAGAGGTTGTGGAGGGGATAGTGTGAGTGGTTCTGAAGAGAGATAGTGGTGAAGGGAAGTAGTGGTGATGAGAAGTGATGAGTGTGTGTGTGGTGCTGATGATAGGTAGTGGTGAAGAGTAGTAGTGATGAGAGGTAGTGTTGATGCGAGGTAATGATGAAAGGTAGTAATGAGAGGTAGTGGTAATAATAGGTAGTAATGAGAGGTAGTGGTAATAGTAGGTAGTAATGAGAGGTAGTGGTAATAGTAGGTAGTAATGAGAGGTAGTGGTAATGATAGGTAGTAGTGACGACAAAATAGTTGTAATGGGATGTAGTGATAATGAGTGTTAATAGTGATGAGGGGTAGTGGTAATGAGGGGTAGTGGTAATGAGAGGTAGTGGTAATGAGAGGTAGTGGTAATGAGAGGTAGTGGTAATGAGAGGTAGTGGTAATGAGAGGTAGTGGTAATGAGAGGTAGTGGTAATGAGAGGTAGTGGTAATGAGAGGTAGTGGTAATGAGAGGTAGTGGTAATGAGAGGTAGTAATGAGAGGTAGTGGTAATAATAGGTAGTAATGAGAGGTAGTGGTAATAATAGGTAGTAATGAGAGGTAGTGGTAATGATAGGTAGTAATGAGAGGTAGTGGTAATAATAGGTAGTAATGAGAGGTAGTGGTAATAATAGGTAGTAATGAGAGGTAGTGGTAATAATAGGTAGTAATGAGAGGTAGTGGTAATAATAGGTAGTAATGAGAGGTAGTGGTAATAATAGGTAGTAATGAGAGGTAGTGGTAATGATAGGTAGTAATGAGAGGTAGTGGTAATAATAGGTAGTAATGAGAGGTAGTGGTAATGATAGGTAGTAATGAGAGGTAGTGGTAATAATAGGTAGTAATGAGAGGTAGTGGTAATAATAGGTAGTAATGAGAGGTAGTGGTAATAATAGGTAGTAATGAGAGGTAGTGGTAATAATAGGTAGTAATGAGAGGTAGTGGTAATAATAGGTAGTAATGAGAGGTAGTGGTAATAATAGGTAGTAATGAGAGGTAGTGGTAATAATAGGTAGTAATGAGAGGTAGTGGTAATAATAGGTAGTAATGAGAGGTAGTGGTAATAATAGGTAGTAATGAGAGGTAGTGGTAATAATAGGTAGTAATGAGAGGTAGTGGTAATAATAGGTAGTAATGAGAGGTAGTGGTAATAATAGGTAGTAATGAGAGGTAGTGGTAATGATAGGTAGTAGTGACGACAAGGTAGTTGTAATGGGATGTAGTGATAATGAGTGTTAATAGTGATGAGGGGTAGTGGTAATGAGGGGTAGTGGTAATGAGAGGTAGTGGTAATGAGAGGTAGTGGTAATGAGAGGTAGTGGTAATGAAATAGCGGTGATTAGAGATGGATGTAATGGAAAATAGTTGTGATGAGAGACAATAGAGATGAGAGAGAGTAGTGATGAGAGATAATGATAATGAGAGGCAGTTATAATAGAATTTCAACATTATTTCAAAGCTTTAGGCAAATTTTAAATAAATATTTAATTTTTATGGCTGTTAAAATAAATGATAAAAAAAAATAGAAGTACAAAATCAGTGGTAATAATTTTTTTTTTGATGCCAAGGATTTAATCAGAAAAAGCGAAAATGAGATTTATCTGTTCAGTATTGGTTAAGAGAATATTTTGAGGATTTTTAATATTCTTTTTCTATTTAGTTCTATATTATGAACTCTACATTATGTCCATGTGCCATTCACCTTTAAAAGTGAATCTCTGTATATATAACAATAATATATATATATATATATATATATATATATATATATATATATATATATATATATATATATATATATATATATATATATATATATATATATAATTGTACATATTCTATTTTACGGTGTCACATTTCAGTAGAGAATATCTAAGAATATTTGTTGAGAAATATTTAGAAAAGTTATTACATTGCTTCATGTTCTGAATGGTGGTAATGAAGAACACGGTAGAACTGGACAATACTCATCATTGTAGGCAGTGTGTTGCGTCTTAGTGTGAAAACAAGTTTTTAAGTAAGGATGGATGAACTGATCTTGAAGCCCGAGTATCAAAGACAGGTATATAAAATAAGTATAAAACTAGCTTAACATTTATCGTCATCAAGACTGAACATTTCCTAGCAAGGCTGAGGGACTGATGACCTCAAGCTACTACTTAATGTCTTCCACCGTCTCCAGGATTATGCTCTGAACTGGACTGATAAAACCACTGACTGGAGAAAAGTTTCCAGAGTAGTGATAACTAAGAGTTGCTCAGGTATCTTATTCATCCATCTGTCGCGATTTTAAAAGCCCTTGATATGCAATTTTTCAGTGACACGGCAAATTCTTGGAATCTTGTTACAGAGAATTCTTCTACAACTCTACCCTTGTCTAATCTGTTGACATGACCTACTTCCATCATGGGCTCCGCCCACGTGTGATGTCTTTGAACTGTGTCACCTCTACAGTCTCCAGCACATAATCCAGCATCTTCGGGAATCTACCTTAGATTATTCAAGACTGGTGGACGAAATATTTACTAGCAGAGTTGAGGACCTCAACCTGCTTCAGTTCCTCCACTGTCTTCAACAGATCAAGGATGTGGGACTGATCACCTAAACTACATTTTCATGTCTTCCACCCCTAAAGAATTATTCTCTGTGTTTGATTAATAAAGCAACTGGTTGGCGATTCACCTCAACAAAAATACCGAAGTAAACAATATGCTGGTGGTAATTGTGACCAATGATTTGGATGTAGTGCTGATTGTGACTAGTGACTTGGGTGTGGTGGTGATTATGAACATTTTCTTGGATGTGGTGGTAATTTTTCAGCAATGTGGACTCAAGCTGCTTCTGGGGCCCCTTCGGGATTAGGGGCCCTGAAGTTTAAGCTTCATTAGTTTCACAGTAGATCCGCCCCCTGCTAGTTAGGCTACAGTTTAGGATGAGTTGAACATACCCAAAAATAGCATCACTGAAGTGAGAACCTTAGTCAGCTTTGGAAACAGGTTGAATAGGTGCATGAATTGACTGAATTAAACCTACCTAACATGGTCCAGTTGGTCTGCTGCAGCTCTCCAATATTGTGATGTTTCATGTTCCTATACGATGAGGAATATACAAGTCCTAAGGTTTATTTTAACTTTAAATAACTTTGGGAAGGCCTCATTAAGATTATGTTGTTTTGCTCTGGTCTTTGTATTACTGAAAGGACTTGAATGTGTTGGAAAACATACAAAGCAGAATGACAAATTTGAGGCCTTCGTTAGAAACCTTTTTTAATGAAGTTTGGCTGAGGGCCTTTGTCAGCCCGGTGGTCTGGTGGCTAGAGCTCTCGCTTCACACACGGAGGGCCCGGGTTCGATTCCCGGCGGGTGGAAACATTTCGTTATGTTCACCTATAGTTATGTTCACCTAGCAGCAAATAGGTACCTGGGTTGTTAGTCGACTGGTGTGGGTCGCATCCTGGGGAACAAGATTAAGGACCCCAATGGAAATAAGACAGACAGTCCTCGATGACGCACTGACTTTCTTGGGTTATCCAAGGTGGATAACCCTCCGGGGTTAAAAATCCGAAGAAATCTTATCTTATCTTAGACAATGCAACGAACAACTGAAACAGAACTCACTACTTACATGAAATTAATCATGTAACGAATCAGAATGTGGAAAGTATCGACCAGATAATTAGGTGGTCTTGTACATCTTCAACAACCTTAGGGATGATTATTCCTACACAGCAAACAAAAATTGCATTCTTTGCACGTCTTCCCACTTCTCTTTCTACTGTAGGCCAACCAAATACATCAGCTCCTCATAGCAGCTGGTTCAGGCCGTTTTCTATGAAGGAAAATGTCGTCATCCTCTGAGACACTGCAGCATATTTGTAACAAGAGACAGTAAGTTTATTCGGGTATACACAAATACATTTACATTGATTATCATACATAGCAAGTGATGTTAGATAATTATTAACAATATTTCCTTCAGATAACTCACTCAACGGGTTATCTACATGATTAAGAGCCATATCAGGAGACACTTGTTCTCTCTCCTGACGAATTAAATAACAGGAACATTGTTTATTAAAATTGAAATTTTTTTTTATCACAGTAATTGTTTTTTAATTTGTCTGAGGCGTATTTTCAGCACTTGTATCCTCATCACTTGTACTCCCATCACTTGTACTCTCATCACTTGTACTCTCATCACTTGCAACCCCAGCACTTGTAACCCCAGCACTTGCAACCCCAGCACTTGCAACCCCAGTACTTGTAACCCCAGCACTTGCAACCCCAGCACTTGCAACCCCAGCACTTGCAACCCCAGCACTTGCAACCCCAGCACTTGCAACCCCAGCACTTGCAACCCCAGCACTTGCAACCCCAGCACTTGCAACCCCAGCACTTGCAACCCCAGCACTTGCAACCCCAGCACTTGCAACCCCAGCACTTGCAACCCCAGCACTTGCAACCCCAGCACTTGCAACCCCAGCACTTGCAACCCCAGCACTTGCAACCCCAGCACTTGCAACCCCAGCACTTGCAACCCCAGCACTTGCAACCCCAGCACTTGCAACCCCAGCACTTGCAACCCCAGCACTTGCAACCCCAGCACTTGCAACCCCAGCACTTGCAACCCCAGCACCAGCACATTCCGGGACACCGCCTAACCCATCATTCTGACGTCTGTGTGACATATTCTCTTTTATCAGAGGATGGGAATATTTTCATTTCCTGGTTTTCATTTTAAAATTGAAGGTACAACTGTTCACTCGTCATTTGGACGTGTTTAAATTTTGGACGATTTCAATACACGGTAAAAAAAATATGGTGGCAGTTGACTGACAACTTAATGCAATAATCAATTTTTCATTTACATTGAAGTTGTTTTTCTTGACTCATGTAACGACCAGCAATAACTTTTTACATAATTTTGCAAGTTTGAAAATTGCATTTCTTTTCCATTTTTAACTGTGTTGGTTTACCATATATAATAGTTTTCCAAACTCCTAATAGACTGTCTACAGTTAAAATCATTTAGACAATATCTAAATCTTATAGCAGTGAAATAATACCTGCAATTCATAGATAAACAGTACTCATATATCATAACATTTACACCGTATTCACAATTTTGAGACATTGTTTCCGTGAACCATAGCAATTAGACATTACCTACAGTCCTTAACTATAGTTGGATTCTGTAGATGGCCTTAATTATGGGCTTATTTCCGTACACCTGTTTGCCACTCTTCACCTTAACGTCAGGTTATATCAAGGTGTCACACTAATCTTTTGGTTTTTGTCTTGTGAAAGAGAACCAGAGGACACCAATGAAAATTAGCCACATATCCAAATAGCGTAATACCAACAACAGTGGTGAAAAGGAGGACGTTGCTAAAAACAAGCTTTTCTGAGGCAACATTTAGGTCTGTGGGGTACAGACAAAAACCTCTTGAACAGACTCGCGGACAAAACCCAATCTGACAGCGTCCCCACAGCAAAAAATGCAAAATATGACAATACCCTCTCAGTGGATTTAGGTTAGGTTTTGTTTTACTAAGGTAAGACTACGTTACATTTGGTTTAATTATGTTTACTAATTAATACTAGGCTACATTTGGTTTAGTTATGTTAGGTTACGGTGAAAACATGTCGGTACTACATAACGAAATGGTTGAGGTTAGATTTGATTTTCCCGCTGAAGCGGCTAGTGTACTGGGCACCGCACATCCATCCAGTGGACGGTACGCATGAACATATGGATACACAAAAGGACTAGGAACTAGGCCCCAAAAGGGTTAAGTGCATCTGGATTTATATCAACAGTTCACTTATCTGTTACCAGCAAATTTAGGAACTTTGCTTAATATATCTAGTATCTTATTTTCATTAATAAGATGTCTTGTCTTAACTTTGATGTATCTAACAGATAAGCAAAAGTTATACTCTACATTTTCCTTCAGGCAATTTTCTTGACAAACATATCAACTCAATTATGAAGGAGTATTTCAATGTGTGGTCGAATCCATAAAAATTGAACAATGATTCCTATTTCCCGGTTTTTTGAGTATCTATACCTGGCTTCTGCAATGAGCATGCAGTTCATGAATGGTATATACAAACCAACAAGATGAAAATTAGACACATGTGCGACATCTGGGTATCTTTATTGTAGACGTTTCGCCCTCCAGTGTGGAAATTCTGATCATCAGAATCTCCACACCTACGGTGCTATTAACACCAACTCCAAGGCTGAGGGACGTGATTACCTCATCTTTTGTTTATAGTTCTACTGTCTTCAAGTTTTGTCCTAGAATCTGTATTGATAAAGTCACTGGATAGCGACACGTCTACAATAAAGATACCCAGATGTTGCACATGTGTTTAATTTTCACAATGAGCATGTTGTTAAGTCATTATATGAGTCAAGTGCAAGCACATACATGATTGCATCAAGTGTGAATACTAGTCTTCACGATCAGTACACATATTAATGCGTCCACCAACGAGTGGTTGTAAGCAAATAACAATACTGCGAATGGTAGGGAATCGAAGCCGTAATATTTTAGCAAGTCTCCCAGGAAGCCCCCAAAATTCCGAGAAGTTTCACGCTTTAGTCCACTCGACCACCAATGCTTCAATCATCAGTCACTAGGTGCTAGCTTATAATCAAAGTAAAAATGTAAAATAAGAAGTTGTATGAGCGTCCTATGTACTGTGTCATCTGGCACTGTTGTAGAGGGTAGCACCTGGCACTTTGTAGAGAGTAGCACCTGGCACTGTGTTGTAGAGGGTAGCACCTGGCACTGTGTTGTAGAGCGTAGCACCTGGTAGTGTGTTGTAAAGGGTAGCACTTGGTAGTGTGTTGTAGAGGGTAGTACCTGGTAGTTTGTTGTAGAGGGTGGCACCTGGTACTGTGTTGTAGAGGGTAGCACCTGGTACTGTGTTGTAGAGGGTGGCACCTGGCACTGTGTTGTAGAGGGTAGCACCTGGTATTGTGTTGTAGAGGGTGGCACCTGGCACTGTGTTGTAGAGCGTAGCACATGGTAGTGTGTTGTAAAGGGTGGCACCTGGTACTGCGTTGTAGAGGGTGGCACCTGGCACTGTGTTGTAGAGCGTAGCACCTGGTACTGTATTGTAGAGGGTAGCGCCTGGTACTGTTGTAGAGTGGCGCATGGCACTGTTGTAAAGTGGCGCATGGTACTGTTGTAGAGAGTGGCGCCTGGTACAGTTGAGGGTGGCGCCTGGTACTGTTGTTGAGGGTGGCGCCTGGTACTGTTGTTGAGGGTGGCGCCTAGTACTGTTGTTGAGGGTAGCGCCTGGTACTGTTGAAATTTTTATCAAATTGAAGTATAATAAAATACACAAAATAATTTCTTATAGGACTGTAGAGAATTTTAAAACAAATGCAACTGCAAATACTGAAAATACTCGTTTTCATAGCATTTTAAAATTTTCTGAGTGCTGATCCCTTAAATATTGCACGGCATGATGATAGAGCAGTCTACCTGTTATCTGTAGTTTTCATCTCCTCTGAGGCTATCGTTCATAACTTCAGAATTCCTTATCCAATCAGCTTCAAACAAATCCACGTTCCCCTTCAAAGTAAATGTGTAAACAACCGCATGCATCGTGATGCACATTACCTTCGTACTTTTACTTAAGTGAACTAATACTATATTCAAAATGAAAAGTCTCTCAGTTTAAGTTATATAGAATATGCTTGAAAATTGCAACATTTCTGGTAAGATTTTTTTCTCGCACTTCCCTAGAGATCTGCTCCCGTGCCCACGGGGCTTCGATCATCACAGAACTATTGATATACATCAACATTTAAATCCAAAGGTGCAAGAAGAACAATAAAAGATGAACGATACAGTGACCTAGTAGTTGCAAGGGGATGAAGGTCATCCCTAATAGTTTATCGGTGGAAGATACGATTAATTTTGGGAAAAGTGTGTTCTGTTTAAATCAAACTCAAATCTACATGCTCTTAATAACAAATAATTGTTCCGTTTAAAATAAAAGTGCTAACTTTTTCACTCAAGATACGCATGAGGTCCTGGAAATAACAATTACTGAGCTCCTAAACAAAACAAATTACGTGCTCTCTCGAGCAGAAATATTTAAAGCCACTGGGCCCTACCAACTGTATTGAAGAGTTCTCAGGAATGATAAGAGGAACCGCATGCAAGGAAGACACTGAAGTTCT
>WNWK01015255.1:0-48461 GCA_009830355.1 Cherax destructor
CATCTTTGGGGCAGGGTGGTAGCATTAGCCAACTCGATGGAGGGAGCCATTGCTGACTTGTCTGGACTTTAAACTGATAGAAGACAGAGGTATGGATGTGTGTGTGGAACAAACAGGTTATCGCACGAGGATAAGAACAGCTGACATTACCAGGATACCTCGGGGATATGTTTAAAAGACATTATTCATCACAAAGTTAATAATAAATTCAATGGAAATGATCAACAAACAGAACATACACAATCCCATAAAAAGAGAGAAGCTTACGACGACGTTTCGGTCCGACTTGGACCTTTACAAAGTCACACTAACACCGGGACAGGAAGAAGGGTATTTATAGGCAGGCAGACAGGAAGGGCACAGAAAGTGGGGAGGTAAAAGTATTTTGTCCTTCTTTATTTTATTTTATTTTCTTTTTTCCCTTCTGTTTTCTTGTCCTTACCCTGTGTGGGCCCAGCTTCATTGCAGTGCTCCTTTCCTAGATATGACTGACTCCACTACTACTACTACCACTCACTACTACCTCCATTTCCCCCTCCACCACTTCTATACTAATAGAAGGAGTCTAAGAAATAAGATAGATGAGCTAAGATTAATTGTATGTGCAGGAAGCACAGGGACCTGGTTCAACCTGAAGATAGAGAAATGCCTTCTGAATGCCACTACAAGGCTTTAAATTATTCCACATTGATATGGTCAACAGGAAAGATGGTGGAGTGGCGATGTATGTCAGAGATAATTTAAATTGCTTCGTTAAACATGTAAAATTAGACGCGTTGCACACTGAATCTGTTTGGCTACAGTTTCCGAGGATCGTGAAAAACTAATCTTGGTGTGATTTACAGATCCCAAATCTTGATAGGGAGTGGAGTGATCTTCTATGGGACGAAATTCATAAGTCATCTACCTACGAAAATGTTGTGTTGTGTTAGTCAAATTGACTGGAGCAATTTAACAGGAAATATTGAGTCTAGCGAATTTTTGATACGATCCAGGATTGTTTTTACAAAAACTTTGTGACAGAACAACTAGAGGAATCACTAATTAATAACCTTGAGGTTTATGACGGGGTTTGGGGGAAAGTGATCACAAATCACCCAGTTTCAATATTTCATGGAACTACCTAAATAACTACAATCAAGTCAATGTCCCTGACTTCCTGGCTGATTTCATTGGACTGAGAAATTACCTGGGTGGGCGGAACTAGAATGACTGCCTATGGGTCAGGTAGATAGCGATGATTGCCTATATGATATTCTTTAAAACATAGTTCTAACTGACCAGACGCTTATGTTTAAAACAGGAAATTAGATCAAACAAAATTATATTAAATGAATAAATACTAGATTAAAACATCTCATAGGTCAAAGAGGTTTACAGGAATCAGAAGAGGAAATGGGCAGTTAAAAAATCAATATATTAAATTAAAAGAAAATAAAAAAGAATAATAGAAGAAAAAGAGATTATGAGGTTAAGTCAGGTTCGAAGATTAGGGACGTGATAGACCCACTCAAAAGCTACTGTAGAAATTCTCCAATTTGGAAAGGATGGGGATGGGGGTAACTCTCAGCCCCTTCAGCCCCTCAAAAGGGGCCTAGCCCTCTAGAAGGGGCTAGTGAACTCTTCCAATTCCTTGTTCTCATAACAGCTAGCAAACACATGCGTCACAGCTGGACCCCCATGCTTATGCCCAGGGCGTCCTCTCCTCCTACTAGAATCTCTGAGCAAATGCTAAAGGCTTAACCTGGTATGTACCAGGTTAAGCCTGAAGTAAATTTGCTCTTTCCTATATGGGGAAAAAATCCGAAAGAAAACACCTCTGATAAACAAGGTAGGGTATTATGACTCCCAGTCCACAGCTAGAACAACAAGAATCTGGCAATAAATACCTTGAGCTTAGGTCAGCAGTTAGTGCCTGGAGGGGCTTGTGTGTGCTGGACGTAGACAATACTTGCTGAGTAACAAAGAAAGGGCTGCACATCCATAGACTCTTGAACAAACAATCTCTAGAACACTAGGAAAGTTAATCTAGTACAAATACAGTGACGTAATCCATGGTAAAGTCATGATAAAATGTGTTTAATGTGTTCTGCGGGTGTACTCAAGCGTAATCGAACACTAGGAAACGTCTCTCTACCATGAACAATATGAATGATGGAAGTGAAAAGTGACTGTACCGACGAGTTGCAGTGATAGGACATTATTGTGACGTACCTTGGGACAGCAGCCTACTGAAGCCATCATTCTTGGGGTGACATTGGGTCAAATTACATACCCAGGTAAGTCCGGGCAAACTCATATTAGCTAGTGTTAGTTGCAGCTAATGGGTAGATATGGGATTTGATTGGGGTTACCAATGACCCATGTGAGTAACCTATCAAATTTTAGGGCAAATGTGAAATACAGAGGAACCTCGACTTACGAGTGCCCCAACAAGTTTTTCCCAGATACGAGCTGTTGCTCGGTCGATTTTGCTCTGAGTTACGAGCCAAAATCTGAGTTATGAGCGAGCTTCCCCTCAAGGGGGGTTCCTTGATGCTGGTGAGGGGCTCTTGATCTAGGGAACTGAATCTATGCTCCACCCTAAATTAAGCCTGAATACCTTCATCCCCTTCCCCCACAGGCGCTGTATAATCCTATGGGTTTAGCGCTTCCCCCTTATAGTAATAATAAAACAAAAGAACAAGCTTCAGAACGCCACGACTAGTTGGCGCAGCGAATGCCACAACATCTGCTGTGCAGTGTTTACCTCCCATGGAAACATTTCTCTTTTGTTTTGCTTGCATTTGTGCAGTTATTTTGCCAAATTTCTGTTTTCTAACCATGGGTCCTAAGAAAGTAAGTGCAAAAGGCAGTGCTGAAGAAAAAGAGGATGATGTTCATGGAATTAAAGCATGAATTAGACAAACACAACTGAGGTGTGCGGGTTGTCGACTTGGCCAGGCAATTTCAGGCATAATACTTCTACGATATGTACAATACTAAGGGGGGAGTCGATAAAGGGTTAGTCCAGCCATGGGCGTTACAAAATTTCTAAGCTGCGGATCTCTGTCCATGAAAAGATGGGAGCTGCCGTTGATGTGGTTGACGGAGGAAGCGGGTGGCAGGAGATACCGTGACTGAGGGTATCCTCTGCGAGAAGGCATGAGGCGTTTATGCATCAGAACGTTAATGACACTTGCCTAACTCATTTCCAAAACATTCTGAAAGGGAGGATGAAACAAACCTCCTTGGACAGGTTTTCATTGAAACGCCCTGCAAATGAAAGTGAGGAAAGCATGGAGAAAAAAACAAAAATCAGTGAAAAGTGAAATGAAAAACAAATAAAAAACAAATTGTAGCAGTTAAGTTCAGCGATAAAGTGTAGCATGTAGTTGTTGTTGTTGTTGTTGTTTGGGTTTATAGGGCCACTGACAGCATACGATGCTCTGCCTATCTTTTCCACCCTCAACTTCCGCCAGCATCTGTTCTATACGGTAAATACAAATATGTACACTTTATCAAACTAGTTTATTTTTTTACATTATTATGTTTCATTATGTTTTTATACAATATTTCTTATTTATAAAAACATTGTTTCAGTGTTTTCCTTATGAAATTAGTGATCTAGTGCAGCTAGCCTCACAAACACTCCATTTTCTCTTATAATAAGATAATGGGAAGATATGGTCAGAGCGAGGCGGAATGGCCCCCACTGCTCGTCACATAATGACAAATTTTATTCAGTCTAGATATATATCATGTTTCTATGTTATTTATATTGTTAATTATGTCATATTAGATCAATTGTGATAGATAAATAAGCCATAGATTTGATATTAACATTATATTATAGTATTTGTCCTGCCTCCCGGAGCAGAATTCTGCTGGAATGAATTAATGACATTTCAATTAATTTAAATTTGGAAAATTTGATATACGATATACGAAATTTAATATACGAAAATTGAGTTATGAGCTGAGCCATGGAATGGATTAAACTCGTAAGTCGAGGTTTCACTGTACTACTTAACATATACTGTATGTTCCTTTGGGGCAAAGTTAACCAACTTACTCCATCTCTTCAGCCTGGTCACAGACCGGGCCGCAGGGTGACCCCTGAATTCTCTCCAGGTAAACCTGTGGAATCAACTGGTTACACTGAGGGCAGATCCAGGCAGAGGCTGCTGGAATCTGGATTGCAAAACTAAGCCTAATCTTCCTCTGTTACCTTTGTTAGACTAACAGGAAAATTTAATGAAAATGCTTCCACAGGTTTGATCATCTTCGGACCGGATAAGAACCACACAGTGGTCCAAGAACTTGTAAGTGATCTTACAGTAAGATCAGTAACTTTGGTCCTTCGAGAAAATCCGATAAAGACAGCAAGTCTTTAAAGGATGTAAAATATTTGAGTTACTGCAAGAACTCAATCATCGAAAAGTCAGCTGCTGCCTCTCGTACAGTGTTACACCTTTTACTGCATTATGTAAATAAATGTCCTGGCTTCTAGGGATCACAACCTGCCTAGTCTAGGGACATTTAAAATATTAAACCACATAAACCAACCTAGGGCCAAGCTTGTTTCTTCACATACATTATGAAACGTTAATTAAATGGTCAATACTTATATTTATTATAAGGAAGGACACAAAAATTGAACGTACAAAAATATAACTATATTAATAGTAAACTTACATATACAATATACAATCTTCCCACTACATACAAAAATCACCAAACATCAGTACACCTTTACCAAGTACTCACATTAGCTCACTAGCACACTGCTACTAGTGGTTAAAAAACATAAACAGTTATAAATAGGAGGCTCCATGACACCCTTTTCCTTCTGCCGGTCTCTTAACCTGCTGGCAAACATTCCACAAGTACTCTCCACTACACAGGCCCCTGCATACTACGGCCTTACAAGTAAACATGAGAGCACCAAAACCAATAAAATAACCTATGGCCTAAACTTACTCAAAATCACCATCCCTACTCACACAAACACCAAGATGTCTTAGGACATCTTGCTCCCTGCTGTTCTTCTTGTACTGACTCATAAACACACCTCACCTGCTCCTGCCCTGTCCTGGCTACTCTTCAGGACTAATACGCGTCTGGTTTCCGAACAAACACGTTCAGGCATAGAAAATGGATGGCACTCACCAACTCACCCGCTGCTCCCTCGGCACAGCATAGAAAACATGCTCACCCAACTGATGCGAGTCAGACAAATACTGTGGACTCAGACCAGCTTAGTCGGTGTGGAATTTTTTTACATAATTTCCTAAATGTAGAACATGTAGATGAGTAATATAATAATTGTGTAATAAAATATGATACTGTTTGGACCCTTCGAGAAATTTCGAGGGAGGAGGGTGGAGAACAGCCAGTAGGGACACCGGGAGATGCCATATTGAATTTAATGTGTGTACATTGGTTGTTACAATCGTCTAATAATCCGACATCATCGAGGCCATAATGGTGTGTTTCAGCCTGGATTTGTAATAGGAACCCATGTTAATGTCCCCTGCTGAAGAATTTGGAAAGGAAATTTGCAGGACCTCAAGAATTGTGTGTGGAGGACGGAAAAATAGAGGACAACAATTCTGGTAGGAACATCCTCAGCTAAGTGATGCGCCTACCCATAATGTACAGTAGTTTTTGCATTGGCCATCTTAAATTCTAGCTGCCAGGGGTAAGGTTAGTGTGTGTTCCATCAACATTAAGTGTCTTCCAGTAATTAAATGGTAAGTGTTAATGTACTGAACCATATGTAATATACTTGTGTAGTGTATCATAAGTAGTACTAGCTATGTTATAATTAGGATCCCTAGCCACCTATGATGTTATGAGTCCTGCGCATGTGTGCGCTCGCCCAGAGGCATCTCCCTCATTCGATGACAGGCCTAGGTCTGAACAGGTACGGCTGGTTACTTTCCCTCTCAGACTAAGTCAATATACAAGTTACCAACCACTAGTGTGTTTCACTACGACCACCATTATCTCCCAAGAACCCACATGATAAATGGTGTGCAGCGGTGTGCCCATAAATCTAACGATTACGGTGATATACAACGATAAACTCTACCAAGCCAGAGGACATCTTGTGTGACAGTATGGTAGGCCTACAGCGAGACGCCAGCTACCACCCCAAGCCAGCATTCTTCAGCCTGTCTACACTTTTTCCTGGTCAGTTTTGTGCCTTATCTCTAATTTGTTAAAACCTTCGAGGGGTAGACCCGGGTTTTGCAAATTAAGCCAAGCCAGATAAGCCAATCTGTGGGGGGAGTGCCTAAGCCTAAGTCATCCAGCCTGTCTAAGCCAGTCCAGCCTGTCTAAGCCAGTCCAGTCTGTCTAAGCCAGTCCAGCCTGTCTAAGCCAGTCCAGCCTGTCTAAGCCAGTCCAGCCTGTCTAAGCCAGTCCAGCCTGTCTAAGCCAGTCCAGCCTGTCTAAGCTAGTCCAGCCTGTCTAAGTCAGTCCAGTCTGTCTAAGCCAGTCCAGCATGTCTAAGCCAGTCCAGCTTGTCTAAGCCAGTCCAGCCTGTCTAAGCCAGTCCAGCCTGTCTAAGCCAGTCCAGCCTGTCTAAGCCAGCTTCCTACCCTGCTGTGCTCATAGTTACAAGGCTCCAAGCCATCCAAGCCTGTGTGAAAGGTTTAAGCCAACAAGACTAACCCAGCTGAGTGTGAGAAGTAAGCCAAGCAAGCCACGTTGAGTTTCTGCCTTCTCCATCACCTTGTGTTTCCAGTGCATTGCTGTTCTGAGTGCTAATACTGTCCCTGTGGTGTTTTGTGAGTTTTTAAGCCAGTCGGCTTAATTAACACGGGTGGCAGCAGAGCGCGCGGGATGCCACTCAGAGCCCAGCCCGCTCCACCACCCCTCACTCACTCATACAAAGCGACCACGTGTGTCATTATTCTACCCTATACCTTGGGTCTTATCATCATTTTACGGCTCACATAGGAGGTGAAGAGCTAGAGTGTGTTTCTCCCTACCAGAGCACCGACGAGAAGGCCTCAACTATGTGGGTTCTTTGTAGTTAAGTGCATATTTCTTCGAGAATCGCCGAGTGTAGTGGAGCAGACGAGACACTTCCCCACCTCCACCAACATCCTCCACCACCTCCATTCTACAGCTTACTGACATTTTCTATATTTGTTGTTCCCAGCAAGTCTAATCCTATACAGTCCACACAACTTTAATTATCAGAGTAGCTGGTTTTAATATTATAATTATTAATTTAATGTCAGGTCTAGCATTTAGTGAGAGTGGTGAAGAAGTGGGCAGTCGAAGGAGTTGCACTTCAGTGACCTACTGTGACTTTAGTCCCATTGACCTCACCCAAATTACTTGCAGGTAATAATTCAGGTAATACCCTGTAAACCTCCTGCAGGTGATTTGCTCATAATAATAATAATAATAATAATAATAATAATAATAATAATAATAATAATAATAATAATAATAATAAAAATAACAAAATAATAATAATAATAATAATAATAATAATAATAATAATAATAATAATAATAATAATAATAATAATTTTCAGTCTGAGTATATTTGTATGTTTTACGGTTCTATAATTTTAAAGAAAGCTTTATATATATATATTGAAGCTTTCAGTTGCACTGTCAGTGAAATTTATATATAGTCTGTGTATTTTGTAGTGAAGTGATAGTGTCTTGAAAAGATACAAATTCAGTAGTAATGCTTTAGTGTTCAGCTCACGAGTGCATGTACTGGATTTAACGATCACATTTAAAGGTCCTGCCAGACGTACTCTTCAAGGTCACTGACCTCGCTGCTCATGCAGTTACTAGGTCAGTGGAAAACACTGATACACCATAACAAATACTTCAAAACACTGCTGTTCACTGCAGTGAAGTATTTCAATACTAGTTAGTGTATTCTGTTAGAAATTTATACTGTATACTTACTTATGTATACTGTATACTTATGTATTTTACTTATGATAAGGATCCAATATGGCGAATTTACAGACGTGTTTCCAATATCTTAAAGTGATTGATTATGAGGTCTTAAAGGTCAAACAAGACTTGCTTTCACAGCATCAAAAGGGATTTGATGAAACTTTCAGTAGATATGAATCTGAATATCTTAAATCAAATCCTACCGAGTCAGAAATCCAATATCTTTTGGCCCAATTTATCGACAGACAAGAAGTGTATTCACACCTACCACACCTGTCACACTTGCCACATCTGTCACACCTACCACACCTGTCACATCTACCACACCTGTCACACCTGCCACATCTGTCACACCTATCACACCTGTCACACCTTCCACCTGTCAATCCTGCCACACCTACCACACCTGTCACACCTTCCACCTGTCAAACCTGCCACACCTGCCACACCTGTCACACCTTCCACCTGTCAAACCTGCCACACCTACCACACCTGTCACACCTTCCACCTGTCAAACCTGCCACACCTACCACACCTGTCACACCTGCCACAAATACTATACCACTACCTAGCTTACCTCACCTCTCATTACTTATATTTCAAGGTCATTATTATGTGGAGTTTATTAGTGGATTTCAGTCTGTAATATATAGCAGGACTGATACTGACGAGGTAGCCAAATTAAACTACTGAAATGTCTTGTGAAGGGAGAACCCTTTGAACTAATTAAAGCGTTTCCGGTGGTCAAAGACAATGATCAACAAGCTTTAAGAGTCTTAGTGGACAATTACTGTGATGGTGACCAAGTTAAGAGTCAAACATGAAGTCAAAATTTCAAGCTTGAAGCCACCAAGACATTGTTTTCCAGATTTACAGACATTTAGAATCACTCTAGATAACAGTCTTAGAACCTTAGAAACGAAACATAATGTAAACCAATGTGATTGGTTTATGAGTGGCATAGTACAGGAAGTTGTCACCACACAACATTGAACGATTAAATATCATGATAAACAAACGCTATTTCTCTTGTGCAGAGATTAGCAAAGGTTTACACGATATAGCTTCTTGCATGCCAGCAACCAGACATGATAAACCCACACGTTCTACCGTGGATGTTAAACCTCTTACTCAGCATAAGAAGAGTATACACTATACATACTCCCCTAAATCACCATCGAATGGAAAATCCCATGTAGGCGCTTATCAAGCTGTGAATACAACTGACAGTAAAAAGACTGTCACACCTAAACGTGCTCCCAAATGTGTAGTGTGCGATGGATCGCACTGGGCGCAGTATTGTGATCAGTATTCAACCGTGGAGACACGTAAGAAACGTCCTTAACAACTGTGAAGATTTACTAAGTGTTTAGGTGATCAAAAAGGAGGTAAATGCGCCCTGAAGAAGTGTTTTAAGTGCAAGTGTATGATGCACCATACAACTTTATGCCCAAACACTTGTGCTGACCAACAACTGACTTCCACAGAAAGCGGAACTCAACAAGCAACAGCACTTAATATAAAGGATAGTTGCTCTAAAGCGACCACACTTCCCATAGCTCAAGTCGAACTCTCTTATAAATTACACAAAACAAATGTGCTGTCTCTATTTGATCAAGGTTCTCAGAGGTCTTTCATTAGAAGGTCAGTGAATAAACAGCCTCAATCCAAAGTACAGCTCGACATAGCTGGCTTTTTCCAACGTTCTAGTAAACAGACATATGACCTAACTAAATTCACCGTTGTTCTAGGAAACAGAAAAAAGACAGTGGAAGCTGTGGTAGTAGATGATTTGCCTACATCTGTGCACATCTGTGGAATAAAGCAAACTGTTGCAGCACTAACAGCAGCAAAGGTCAAACTGGCTTGACCAGACATACAGACAGACACTGTCAGCCTAATCATTGGAAGTGATTATTATCACTTTTGTGCAAAATATAGAAAACAAACAAGATGTTCATTTGCTAAAAAACAGCTGGAGGCCACATGATATGTGGTCCAATTCCCTCTCAAAGTGGGACAGAAACTGATATTGATCCAGTGGAAAGTGTAGTGGTTACGAGAATAACTGCTGATCATGTACCACAACAAAAATTATCATTACTGGAGGAAATGAATGAACCAGTTGATACACTGTGGAATTTAGATGTGACAGGCACTGATGTAAATAAACCAAGCCCACTAGAGGACAGTATGGGGTTAGGTTACCATGGAAGTTAAATCCACATCTACCTAGCAATTATCGCATGGCTTTCGGACAAACGCAAGCACAAATACACGAGCTCAGGAAGAATCCAGAGCTGCTGACTGTCTATGATAATATCATACAAGAACAGTTAGACAATAACTTCATTGAGGAAGTAGTCAAAGACAAGTTGAAGACAGAAGCTCATTATCTACCGCACCATGGAGTTGGAAAGGATTCTGAAACCCCTCCACTACGTGTTGTATACAATTGCAGCGCTCGTGCTAATAAAGATGTAGCAAGATTAATGACTGTCTGATGACCGGACCCTCACTAACTGAGAAGCTTGGAGACGTGCTGTTGAAATTTCACACAAATCCATATGCCTACACAGCTGATATTTCCAAAGCTTTTCTAAGAGTAGGCCTACAAGAAATAGATAGAGATTATACTCGATTTCTGTGGCCAGAAAACGCACTTGATTCTCATAGTCCTGTGAAAAAATATTGTTTCATGTGTGTTATGTTTGTTGCAACATCCTCTCCAGTCCTGCTACAAGCTACTCTTAATACACATCTGAAGAAACCTGAAAATCCCTTCAAAGAAACCTTAAATAAAAGTTTTTATGTGGACAATCTTCAAGGTACTGTGAATAAAGAGGAGGATTTGAAATCCATACATATAGAAGCTAATAAGGAAATGGCAGGGGCTAATATGCTGGTGAGGACGTGGAACACTAATTCAACTCAATTAAGGGAAGTTATCAAAGAAGATTTCCCTGAAGCTGAAATTCCTGATTGTAACTACATGCTTGGACTTTATTGGAACACACAGGAAGATACTTTGAGTCTCAAAAGAATAAACAATAAACCATGCAGTACACTCACTAAACGTAGTTTACTGTCAGAGGTATCACAATGTTTTGATACCCTGGGACTCGTCTTATCAATCACCATAAAAGGTAAAATGAGTGTGCAAGATGCATGGAAGCTCAGATGAGGTTGAGATGAGAACTTGTGAGTCAAGAATGAGATGAAATATCCAAGGAGTTAAAACAACTTCATCAAATTAAATTTCCCAGACAAATAGGTCAAGAGGGAAACAAGTACACATTACATGTGTTCTGTGATGCGTCAACCCGAGGTTATGGCGCTGTAGCTTACATGAGTAACGCTGAAGGAAGTACTTTAATTACTTCAAAGACTAGGGTTGCACCCTTGAAGATCAGAACAGTACCACAATTGGAACTGACAGCACTCTATGTAGGTACAAAATTAGCTGTCTATCTCAACAAAGTACTTGATCATCTCACTATTGAAAAAAACTGTGATCTGGAGTGACAATGAAGCAGTTCTCCAGTGGTTAAGAAATAATAAGAGTAAGTTGGTCTATGTACAGAATAGAGTAGCAGAAATAAGAGAGATGCAGAGAGACTATGTCTTTCTCCACGTCTCTACACAAGAGAACCCAGCTGACATGTTGTCACGTGGTGTCCCACTCAAGAACTTTGTGGATAATAAATTATGGCTCCACGGACCTAACTGGCTCTCTAGTGAAAATAACTGGCCACGGCAAAAAAGCTCACATTATGCCAGAAGAAACAGTCTGCTTGAACACAGCAGAAACAACTTGTTTAAATACTGCAGACACAACAGAAATAGTCATTGATGAATCTAAATACTCATCTTTGGGTAAACTAATAAGTGTTACAGCTCTTGTCTTCAAATTCATTAAAGGGATAAAACCTAATTATGAATTTGCTGAAGCCATCAAATACTGGGTCAAACAAATACAGAAAGATGTCTTCTCTACAAAGTACAAATCTCTGAAAACTCAAGATAAATCCTCAAAGAAACCTGATATGATTCGCTTTTTAGGACTTTATCTCAACTCAGGAGAAATTCTAAGATGTCGTGGAAGAATCCATAATTCTTTACTACCTAAGAAACAATACATCCCATATTGATCCCTAAAAATCATTGGCTAACAAACCTGATTGTTGAAAGGCCGACAGTAACGTGTTACACTGTGGCGTAGCTAACACTGTGACAGTAACGTGTTACACGGTGGCATAGCTGACACTGTGACAGTAACGTGTTACACGGTGGCGTAGCTGACACTGTGACAGTAACGTGTTACACGGTGGCATAGCTGACACTGTGACAGTAACGTGTTACACGGTGGCGCAGCTGACACTGTGACAGTAACGTGTTACACGGTGGCATAGCTGACACTGTGACAGTAACGTGTTACATGGTGGCGTAGCTGACACTGTGACAGTAACGTGTTACACGGTGGCGTAGCTGACACTGTGACAGTAACGTGTTACACGGTGGCATAGCTGACACTGTGACAGTAACGTGTTACACGGTGGCGTAGCTGACACTGTGACAGTAACGTGTTACACGGTGGCGTAGCTGACACTGTGACAGTAACGTGTTACACGGTGGCGCAGCTGACACTGTGACAGTAACGTGTTACACGGTGGCATAGCTGACACTGTGACAGTAACGTGTTACACGGTGGCGCAGCTGACACTGTGACAGTAACGTGTTACACGGTGGCATAGATGACACTGTGACAGTAACGTGTTACACGGTGGCGTAGCTGACACTATGACAGTAACGTGTTACACGGTGGCATAGCTGACACTGTGACAGTAACGTGTTACACGGTGGCGCAGCTGACACTGTGACAGTAACGTGTTACACGGTGGCATAGCTGACACTGTGACAGTAGCGAGTTACACGGTGGCGTAGCTGACACTGTGACAGTAACGTGTTACACGGTGGCATAGCTGACACTCTGATAGTAACGAGTTACACGGTGGCGTAGCTGACACTGTGACAGTAACGTGTTACACTGTGACGTAGCTGACACTGTGACAGTAACGAGTTACACGGTGGCGTAGCTGACACTGTGACAGTAACGTGTTACACGGTGGCGCAGCTGACACTGTGATAGTAACGAGTTACGGTGGCGTAGCTGACACTGTGACAGTAACGTGTTACACGGTGGCGCAGCTGACACTGTGATAGTAACGAGTTACACGGTGGCATAGCTGACACTGTGACAGTAACGTGTTACACGGTGGCGTAGCTGACACTGTGACAGTAACGTGTTACAGGTGGCGCAGCTGACACTGTGATAGTAACGAGTTACACGGTGGCATAGCTGACACGGTGACAGTAACGTGTTACACGGTGGCGTAGCTGACACTGTGACAGTAACGTGTTACACGGTGGCGTAGCTAACACTGTGACAGTAACGTGTTACACGGTGGCGTAGCTGACACTGTGACAGTAACGTGTTACACGGTGGCGTAGCTGACACTGTGTCACATATGACAATCCTCCTGGATGCCTGAAGGTGGAGAAAGCGTGAAGAAACAAATAAGGGACTGAATCACATGTCGTCACTTTGACGGACGTACATGTCAGTACCCAGGTCCACCAACATATCCTGCTGATCGGGTATGTCATGTCACTATTTGAAGTGACAGGTGTAGATTATACTGGACCAATAATTTTAACTAAAACTGTTGACAAAATTCCTATCAAGGTGTACATCTGTTTGTTCACTTGTGCTACGACTAGAACAGTGCATCTAGAAGTAGCCACTGACATGTCTGCTGAAACCTTTATCAAACTATTCAGAAGGTTTGCAGCCTGAAGGGCGTGTCCCAGGCTGATAATTTCAGACAATGCAACGAACTTTGTTGCAGGTGCTGCTTACATAAGCAAAATCTTTGATCAACCAGAGGTGCAACAGATGCTGAAGCAACGCCGTTGTTGTTGGAGACACATTCCTCCCAAGGCATCTTGGCAAGGCGGAGTTGATGAGAGAATGATCGCCATCATAAAATGTTGTTGAAGGAAGACAATTGGACAGTTTGGAAGTGTTAAGTCCATCTCATTTACTTCATGGTAGAAGGCTCGAACCTGTTCCTCCCATGAATGATGAAGAAATCATGGAGGATCTTATCTCGAACCTGAGCAACTCAGACGTAAATTCAAACACCTCAATAAAGTGATTGAACGCTGGGAGAAAATTTGGGGGAGGAGACTATCTCATCTCACTGGGAGAACACTTCTATGGAGCTGGTCTTCCAGAAAATCATACGTCCTTAAGACCTGGTGACACAGTGATTATTGACAATGATGGCCCAAGTCTCAATGACCTCTAGGAAAAATAGTGACCATACATCCTGATGCAAATGGAACCATCAGGACAGTTGAAGTTCTTAGCAAGGTGTAGTAAACAAAGAGACAATAGATAAACTAGTGCCGTAAATTTCGGTGTTGAAAACGAACTTAGTGATTCTCAAGAAACACCACAAACTCATCTTAAGAAAAAGACAATCAATAGTGGTGGCCAATGAGAAAATTAAAATGATGTTTAGAGATGAATAGTTCATCTACGGTAAACTTCGCCCGCCCTCCAGTGTGGAGAATTAACCCCAATTTTGGGAAAAGGGAGGTAACTCAGCCCTCTGAGGGCCTAGCCACTTGTTCTCATAACAGCTAGCAAACACATGCATCAGAGCTGGGCCTCTCATGCTATGTCAGGGCGTCCTCTGCTCCTTACTAGAATCTCTGAGCAAATGCACATACCGGGTTAAGCCTGAGTAAATTGCTCTTTCCTATGGCAGGAAAAATCTGAAAGAAATAAACTTCTTACTTGATAAACAAGGTAAGGTATAATGACTCCCAGCCCACAGCTAGAACAACAAGAAACAGCTGTCTTGTGTTGAACTCTGTTGCAAGTACTGGCAATAAATTCCTATAAGCTTAGGTCAGCAGTTAGTGTCTGGAGGGGCTTGTGTGTAGCTGGACGGGGTCAGATTGCTTCAAGGAATGAGGGTGAACATGTCATGGGACTCCATGACGTGGACAGTACCCACTGCATAACAAAGAAAGTGGCCACGCATTCATAGACTCTTGAAAAAAACAATCTATAGAACACTAGGAAAGTTAATCTTGTGCAAATACGAGTGATGTAATCCACAATCCACGGTAAATTCATGATAACGTGTGATTAACGTGTTGGGGTGTGCACTCAGGCGTGATCTATGGGCGATTCTCCCATTTCACGGCAAATGTTAAATACTTGACATATACGCTGCTTTGGGGCAAAGCAAACCAAGTTACTCCATCTCTTCAGCCACCTGTGGAATCAAGTGTAGTTACATTGAGGGCAGATCCAGGCAGAGGCTGCTGCAATCTGTACTGCAAAATCAACCTAAGTCTTCCTCTGTTACCTTTGTCAGACTAACAGGAGAATTTAGTGAAAATGTTTCCACAGCTACTCTGGTCAGCTCACTGACAGTGACAAAGAAATGTGTAGAATCTTTAACACTGGTCAGAGAAATGGCAGATGCAGTTTAATATAAACAGATACAAAGTTCTGAGCGTTGGAAAGAAAAATAACCATGATATTTATAAACTAAATGTAGATCTTAATTTCAATGATTGCGAAAAAGATTTAGGAGTTCTGGTTAGCAGTAATCTAAAGCCAAGACAACAGTACGTAAATGTTTGTAATAAAGTGAATAGAATTCTTGGCTTCATATCAAGAAGTATAAAAAACAGGAGTCCCCAGGATATAAATGAGGCCGAGCCAACGAAGTTGGTTCGGCCTCATTAGATATGCTGCCAGTTCTGGTCACAGCATTACAAAATGGACATAATTGCGCTGGAAACATATGAGAAGGATGACAAAGTTGATACCATGTATCAGAAGCCTGGTCTGAACCGGGCCGCGGGGCGTTGACCCCCAGAACTCTCTCCCGGTAAACTCCAGGTAAGAGGATAGACTGAGGGCTCTGAATGTGTACTTTCTAGAAAGGCGTAGAAATAGGGAGGATATGATTGAGGTTTATAACTGGAAGACAGGAATAAATAAAAGTTGTAAATAACGTGCTAAAAATATATAATCAAGATAGAACTCGCAGCAATGGGTTGAAATGGAAAAAAAATAGATTTAGAAATGATATAGGAAATCACTGGTATGGTAACAGAGCTGAGGATGAGTGGAACAAACTCCTGTTATTGAAGTTGAAACCTTGAGTAACTTAAAAATAGATTAAATAAGTTTATGAGTGGGTGTGAGTTGGACCTTCTCAGCTTGGGCCATAGGCCTGCTGTAGTGCTTCTCCTTTCTTATATTCTTATAATTTTCCGACAGATAATGATTATCAGTCTACAGATGATGATTATTAAAAGTTCATCATACTAATATTTCCTCACCTAAATTCTAACATTACATTCCTCCTCTTCCTCATCCTCTTTTTCTTCCTCTTCCTCCTCCTCTTCTTCCTCTTCCTCCTCCTCTTCTTCTTCCTCTTCCTCCTCCTCTTCTTCCTCTTCCTCCTCTGATTACATCCTCACCATTATTTTTACCTGCACCGCGTCACATGACAAAGCACAAAATACGTCAGAAGCGTCCGTGACGCTGCACAGCATACGCCAGAAGCGTCACGTGACGCTTCACAACATACGCCAGAAGCGTCACGTGACGCTTGACAGCATACGCCAGAAGCGTCACTAAGGAAGACTTACGCTTGGTAGAGCGTACAGCAAGAGGAAGCTGATTTCCGGGGATTTTTCAAGCGTATTGTTGCAACACTTAAGTTATTGCAACAACATCAGTGTTGTTGAGGAAGGAGGTAGTAGACTAGAGAGGGAGGCAACTGCAACACTGTGAGGGACAAGTTCACTTGTATTAGCGTAATATTGTGTGGAAGTGTCAGTGGTGAGGATTCTTTAGGGCGAAAGTGCCTGTTTCTGTCATGCTGACTTCAGACTTGTCTATCATAAAAATGTGCGCTAGGCTCATGTTGTTTGTAGGATCGATGGCTCAGATGGTAGGGTGACATGTACAATGTTTGGCCCCTTGAGGCGGGACAGTGTTCGTGGGTTCGAATCCTGGCCTGCCGCAGTTTGGTAAATGATTCAAAACCCTTGTTTCGTGGTTTCATTGATATATATATATATATATATATATATATATATATATATATATATATATATATATATATATATATATATATATATATATATATATTTTTCAACAAGTCGGGGGTCTCCCACCGAGGCAGGGTGCCCCAAAAAGAAAGAAAACCCCCAAAAGAAAATACTTCATCATCATTCAACACTTTCACCACACTCATACATAATCACTGTCTTTGCAGAGGCGCTCAGATACGACACCTGAGAATTGTCCCTCCAGCTGTCACTATCCCAGACCCCTCCTTTAAAGTGCAGGCATTGTACTTCCATTTCCAGGACTCAAGACCAACTAAACCCAATTAACTGGTTTCCCTGAATCCCTTCACAAAAATGTTACCCTGCTCACACTCCAACAGATCGTCATGTCCCAAAAACCATTCGTCTCCATTCACTCCTATCTAACACGCTCCCCATGCTTGCTGGAAGTCCAAGCCCCTCGCCAATACCTCCTTTACTCATAAACTTACCCTACTTTGATCCATTCTCTCTAAATGACCAAACCACCTCAACAACCCCTCTTCAGCCCTCTGACAAATACTTTTAGTAACTCCACACCTCCTAATTTCCACATTCCGAATTTTCTGCATAATATTTACACCACACATTGCCCTTAGACAGGACATTTCCACTGCCTCCAGCCTCCTCCTCGCTGCAGCATTTGCAACCCATGCTTCACACCCATATAAGAGTGTTGGTACCACTATACTTTTGTACATTCCTTCTTTGCCCCATGGATAACGTTTTTGTCTCCACAGATACCTAAATGCACCACTCACCTTTTTTCCTTCATCAATTCTATGTTAACCTCATCCTTCATAAACCCATCCGCTGAACGTCAACTCCCAAATATCTGAAAACATTTACTTCTTCCATAATCCCTCTCTCCAATGTGATATCCAATTTTCTTTATTTAAATCGTTTGATACCCTCATCACCTTACTCTTATCTATGTTCACTTTTAGCTTTCTACCTTTACCTCTCCCAAACTCGTCCACTAACCTTTGCAACTTTTCTTTAGAAATCTCCCATAAGCACAGTATCATCAGCAAAAAGTAACTGTGTCAACTCCCATTTGCATTTAATTCTCCAAATTTAATCCACCCATCTCCCCAACACCTAGCATTTACTTCTTTACATCTATATATATATATATATATATTATATATATATATATATATATATATAATATATATATATATATATATATATATTATAAAATATATATATATATATATATATATATATATATATATATATATATATATATATATATATATATATATATATATATATATATATATATATATATATATATATATGTGTGTGTGTGTGTGTGTGTGTGTGTGCCGAGAATTAACCTTAATCCCTATTATAGGATTAAAAAGTATTGTTGTGTGGTGGTGAACATGCTACATACACTCAATAGATAGGTTTAAAACCCCATTACCTTAACTGCCTGGCTCCTCCATTAGTGTTTTTTACATACTTGTCTTTTTTTCTTGATTTTGTGTTTTAATGTGAAATTATATTTAATTTCTCCCACACGTGTCTTTAAAGGTCTTCTGCGTATCAGTGAGTGCAGCACTTGTCATGAAAGGAAACTGTTTCTTCCTCCCAGACGTTTCGCCACTGGATGGCGCGTCTGGGAAAATACAGGTGTCTAATTCATCATCTTCTTCCCAGGCTGAGTGGAATGAGTGCTATGAGTGCTATGAGTGCTTGAGGGGCTATGAGTGCTATGAGTGCTATGAGTGCTATGAGTGCTATGAGTGCTATGAGTGCTATGAGTGCTATGAGTGCTATGAGTGCTATGAGTGGGTCAGCACAACTTGGTATTGACAGGATGGTGTCCTGGGAGCAGTGCTTCATCTGTCGTTACTTCCATCACTCCGGGCACCTCTGCTGCCTTCACCTCGTCAACAATGGTTCCCTCAAGTCTGACTGAGTGTTGCACTGCACCATCTGTTGATGTGACCCATCACCATCCATGGCTAGTCATCCACGGGTCTAACTATCCCTGTCTTCAGTACCAGCTGCTGAAATCTTCAGCTTCTCACTAAATGGTTATAACTATCACCATAATTTTTAAAGGGGTGGACCGGTAAGCCAGCGGAAGGCTTCGGTCAGATGACCAAAAGCTCCAACGGCGGGTCATCATATGACTCAGACCCGCGTCAGGAAACACTTGTCCTGTTTCCTGACGAACCTGACCTCAGCTTCTGTCTTCGCTTGACTATCCAGATCACCCTGGGCACGGTGGATCTTACCATGCCTCAGCGCCATACCTGCGTCACACCTGCGCCTCCGGTGCGTCACATCTGCACCACAGCTGCGTCACCCTGCACCGCGGCGCGTCCACCTGCGCCACAGGTGCGTCTCGGCTGCGTCACACCTGCTCCACGGCTGCGTCACACCTGCGCCGCGGCTGCGTCACACCTGCGCCGCGGCTTTGCGTCACCTGCTCCCACGGCTGCGTCACACCTGCGCCACGGCTGCGTCACACCTGCGCCACGGCTGCGTCACACCTCGACGTCATGCTCAACCAACTGATATATTCATGTTCACGTCTTACCTTTGATTCAAGTTTTCCTTTTTTCTTTACATTTTCATTGTTTAATTCGGTTAGGTAATATTTAACTTTCGTGTTTAAATAATCTTTTAAAGAACTTTTGTCTAATTGACGAGGTGTTAATTTCCATGTTATTATGACGTATATTTTCTTTCTCGTGGGAAATGGGTGAATTTTTTTCTGGAAACATTGAAGAGCCGCTTATTATATCTACAAACAAAAGCAAATAAACACTAAAACAGAAACACTCCCACAAACACAAGACCCACTATCAGCGAATGACGGAATTGTTACCGGAAGTTTGATAGATCAACATAAGAGAGCCACAACAAAGAGGAAGTTTGAAGAGAATGTTTGCACTGTAACTTTGAAGTGAGCAATACTTAGATAAGTCGCTGTGTACCACTTTTTCTTTGAAAAAAAAAGTCACAGGAAAACTAGAATAAGGCATCTGTGTGGCAGCTGAGTCTGAGGCTCAGCTAACAGTTTATAGGAAAAAACGCGAGGATTTCCCAATAATATTTGGTCCTAAAACAAGAAAATGTAATGTCATCATATTTGTTTAATATAATTGTAAATGAACATAAACAATAGTTAAATTATTAAGTGTTACTGGATGCGAGGTCTTTAAAATAATGAATCTGGTATATAGTGGGAGTCATTGCAGGTAGAGACAGAGGCGTGACCAAGATATGAATGTACCTTAATATTTGAGAGGTGATGTATCAGCAGACGGCTCTGTGAACGTTACAATAAACGAGGTCAAGAAGCAGCAGGAGTGCTGAGCACCTGGCACAAACTAACACGTTTGTGGATGAAAATAACGAGTGAAATGTATGAGATTATTGGTAGTGGCGAGGCTTTTATATGGGGGTAAGCGTGGTCCTTGAGGCTTGTAGTGACGAAGCTGCTAAATATCACCTATTGTGAAACCTCAAATGTTTTAGAGTGTGATCACGAGGGTGGTGTAAGCACAGCTCTCCCCCACACGAGGGTGGTGTAAGCACAGCTCTCCCCCACACGAGGGTGGTGTAAGCACAGTTCTCCCCCACACGAGGGTGGTGTAGCACAGTTCTCCCCACACGGGTGGTGTAAGTACAGCTCTCCCCACACGAGGGTGGTGTAAGCAGCTCTTCCCCACACGAGGGTGGTGGCACACTCTCCCCCACACGAGGGTGGTGTAGCACAGCTCTCCTAAACGAGGGTGGTATAAGCACAGCTCTCCCCACACGAGGGTGGTGTAAGCACAGCTCTCCCCACACGAGGGTGGTGTAAGCCAGCTCTCCCCACACGAGTGGTGTAAGCACAGTTCTCCCCCACACGGGTGGTGTAAGCACAGCTCTCCCTAAGCGAGGGTGGTGTAAGCACAGCTCTTCCCACACGAGGGTGGTGTAACACAGCTCTCCTAAACGAGGGTGGTGTAAGCACAGCTCTTCCCACACGAGGTGGTGTAAGCACCTCTCCCTAACGAGGGTGTAAGCACAGTTCTCCCCACACGAGGGTGGTGTAAGCACAGTTCTCCCCACGAGGGTGGTGTAAGCACAGTTCTCCCTCACACGAGGGTGGTGTAAGCACAGCTCTCCCCCACACGAGGGTGGTGTAAGCATAGTTCTCCCCCACACGAGGGTGGTGTAAGCATAGTTCTCCCCCACACGAGGGTGGTGTAAGTACAGCTCTCCCCCACACGAGGGTGGTTTAAGCACAGCTCTCCCCCACACGAGGGTGGTGTAAGGACAGCTCTCCCCACACGAGGGTGGTGTAAGCTAGTTCTCCCCACACGAGGTGGTGTAAGTACAACTCTCCCCCACGAGGGTGGTGTAAGCACAGCTCTCCCCCACACGAGGTGGTGTAAGCACAGCTCTCCCCACACGAGGGTGGTGTAAGACAGCTCTCCCCACACGAGGTGGTGTAAGCATAGTTCTCCCCCACAGGTGGTGTAAGACAGCTCTCCCCACACGAGGGTGGTGTAGCACAGCTCTCCCCACACGAGGGTGGTGTAAGCACAAGCTCTCCCCACACGAGGGTGGTGTAAACTCTCCCCACACGAGGGTGGTGTAAGCATAGTTCTCCCCACACGAGGGTGGTGTAAGCATAGTTCTCCCCACACGAGGTGGTGTAAGCACAACTCTCCCCACACGAGGGTGGTGTAAGCACAGCTCTCCCCACACGAGGGTGGTGTAAGGACAGCTCTCCCCACACGAGGGTGGTGTAGGACAGCTCTCCCCACACGAGGGTGGTGTAAGCACAGTTCTCCCCCACACGAGGGTGGTGTAAGCACAGCTCTCCCCCACACGAGGGTGGTGTAAGCACAGCTCTCCCCCACACGAGGGTGGTGTAAGCCAACTCTCCCCACACGAGGGTGGTGTAAGCACAGCTCTCCCCCACACGAGGGTGGTGTAACACAACTCTCCGCCACACGAGGGTGGTGTAAGCACAGCTCTCCCCACACGAGGGTGGTGTAAGACAGCTCTACGCCAGCGTCCACCAACTATTCTCAGAAAACGAGAAGGCAAAGACTATTAATGTTCGTAGGAAACGAGTTAATTGTAAGATCCCCAAAGTGTTCTGACCTCTCAGCTCATTCACATCTTACACTAAAAAAAAAGTTTCATAAACAATACACTAGCAGCCAAACCTATGAAATAAAAAAATAATAACCATTCAACTCACCCAACACACAACAAAAAATAAATACTTTCAAGCAGGGTTAAAATAAACAGATCAGTTCAAAGATAATCCTAAAAGTTTCTTTTAAGGTTTTCCTTTATGTAATTACAAAAGATACGTGTTATATATATATATATATATATATATATATATATATATATATATATATATATATATATATATATATATATATATATATAGATCGACATAGCCAAAAAGACTAAAGCCGTGGGCATACAACCGAAATATGCCTTCCATGGTTGACAAATAGGCAACAGAAGTTTGCATAAATGCGGAAAAATCAGAATGGGGGCACGTCACAAGCGGTGTTCCACAGGGGTCAGTGTTGGGCCCCTTGTTGTTCACAATTTACATAAACGACATAGATGTGGGAATAAATAGCGACATAAGAAAATTTGCTGATGACACCAAAATAGGCCGTCCAATTCATTCTAATGAGGACATTAGCTCACTTCAGGAAGATTTGAATAGACTGATGCAGTGGTCGGAGAAGTGGCAGAAGCAGTTTTAATATTGACAAATGCAAAGTTCTAAATGTTGGACAGGACAATAACCATGCCACATATAAACTGAATAATGTAAATCTTAATACTATTGATTGCGAAAAGGATTTAGGAGTTTTGGTTAGCAGTAATCTGAAACCAAGACAGCAGTGCATAAGTGTTCGCATTAAAGCTAATAGAATCCTTGGCTTCATATCCAAGAAGTATAAATAATAGAAGTCCTCAGGTTGTTCTTCAACTCTATATATCCTTGGTTAGGCCTCATCTAGATTATGCTGCACAGTTTTGGTCACCGTATTACAGAATGGATATACGTAAATGCACTGGAAAACGTACAAGGAGGATGACAAAGTTGATCCCATGTATCAGAAATCTTCCCTATGAGGATAGACTGAGGGCCTTGAATCTGCACTCTAGAAAAGCGTAGAATTAGGGGATATGACTGAGGTGTATAAATGGAAAACAGAAATAAATAAAGAGGATGTAAATAGCGTGCTGAAAATATCCAGCCAAGACAGGACTCGCAGCAATGGTTTAAAGTTGGAAGAAGTTCAGATTCAGGAAGGATATAGGAAAGCACTGGTTTGGTAATAGAGTTGTGGATGAGTGGAACAAACTCCGAGTACCGTCATAGAAGCTAAGATGTTGTGTAGTTTTAAATATAGGTTAGATAAATACACGAGTGGGTGGGTGTGAGTTGGACCTGACAAGCTTGTGCTACTAGGTCTTATGCCGTGCTCCTTCCTTAAGTGGAAGTGACCTGACTAGGTGGGTCATTGGTCTAAGCCGAGGGAGTGACATGGACCTGCCTCGCATGGGTCAGTAGGCCTGCTGCATTGTTCCTTCTTTCTTATGTTCTTATGTTACAGAAGAGAGAGAGAGAGAGAGAGAGAGAGAGAGAGACATGAGCACACGCAGGCAGGGGCTATGGGCAAGGTGTGGGGGCACCATCCTCAACAGAGAATCATCTCACTGACGATTCTTGTTGAAAGAGGAGAGTCAAAGAGCCGAGTTTTTGAGAACGCTGTGTGTCTTGTAGACCACCTGCGAGTACAGAGTCAAGTTCTACACTGCAACATCGGCTTCAACATTCGTCCAATCTTTACCCAGAAATATCCAAGGCGACAAACAGCACTCCGTGTCCTTGTACCGGCCATGGATACAGGCTAACCACTCGTAGATATTCTGGACCACAGGGTGGAGAGAAGCATTTTGGGTCTGGGCCAAGAAAGCTCACTGATTGGCAGTGATCAGGTAGTCACCAAGGCTGGTTATCAGTGGTTGAATTGCATGGAGCTTCCCTTTAAACATACAGGACTTTCTTGGTAACCTGACAGGATACCAGCCCTTACCAGCGATCACTGCAAAGCTCACCTCACCAACCTCACCAACCTCAACTCGCCAGTAAAGACCTTGATCCTTGAAACGATAAACTGTATCATTCTCGAGGATAAATTAACAAATGTTGATTACTGGAGCCCGGCATTCACTGCATAGAAAAACAAAATGATACCTCTGGTACAGGATATTCTTTGAGTGGGGGAAGAAGAAAAAAGAAGGTGACCTTGATGATCATTGAAACATAGAGTGATCATAAGCATGACTAGTCGTGTACACTCACCTAGCAATCACGTGGAGGGAGACCTTCACTATTTCTTCAACTGCACTAATAAGCACACCCCCGAGGCTGTATCTCTTCCTGAAAACTCTGTACTTCACTCCTTTACTACTGAGCATAACTGAACGACGATTGCAGGGGAGAGGGAGAAGGGTTGGGAGTGAAGAGGAGGGAACTAGGGGAAGGGGAGGAAGGAAGGTAGGTAGTTAAGATTCAGGTGATCGGGAAGCCACAGGTGGACTTGCTGTATAGCAGGTAAATTAATGTTGTGATTAATACTACTGTAGGTGAGAGAATTAATGTATTTCTGCTACGGGTGTAGTACCAGGTATGCTAACATCCTTACTACCGGTACAATACTTACACCACAATAAATAGTAAAAACTTACACCACAAGACAGTGTAACACCTTACACCACAAGACAGTATAATAACTTACACCACAAGACAGTGTAACAACTTACACCACAAGACAGTATAATAACTTACACCACAAGACAGTGTAACACCTTACACCACAAGACAGTATAATAACACACCACAAGACAGTGTAACAACTTACACCACAAGACAGTGTAACAACTTACACCACAAGACAGTGTAACAACTTACATCACAAGACAGTGTAACAACTTACACCACAAGACATTAGAACTTACACCACAAGACAGTGTAACAACTTACACCACAAAACAGTGTAACAACTTACACTACAAGACAGTATAACAACTTACACCACAAGACAGTGTAACAACTTACACCACAAGACAGTGTAACAACTTACACCACAAGACAGTGTAACAACTTACACCACAAGACAGTGTAACAACTTACATAACAAGACAGTGTAAAAACTTACACCACAAGACAGTATAACAACTTACACCACAAGACAGTGTAACAACTTACACCACAAGACAGTATAGCAACTTACACCACAAGACAGTATAGCAACTTACACCACAAGACAGTATAGCAACTTACACCACAATACAGTGTAACAACTTACACAAGACAGTGTAACAGCTTACACAAGACAGTGTAACAACTTACACAAGACAGTGTAACAACTTACACAAGACAGTGTAATAACTTACACAAGACAGTGTAACAGCTTACACAAGACAGTGTAACAACTTACACAAGACAGTGTAATAACTTACACAAGACAGTGTAACAACTTACACAAGACAGTGTAATAACTTACACAAGACAGTGTAACAACACACAAGACAGTGTAATAACTTACACAAGACAGTGTAATAACTTACACAAGACAGTGTAATAACTCACAAGACAGTGTAATAACACACAAGACAGTGTAACAACTTACACAAGACAGTGTAATAACTTGCACAAGACAGTGTAATAACTTACACAAGACAGTGTAATAACTTGCACAAGACAGTGTAATAACTTGCACAAGACAGTGTAATAACTTACACAAGACAGTGTAATAACTTACACAAGACAGTGTAATAACTTACACAAGACAGTGTAATAACTTGCACAAGACAGTGTAATAACTTGCACAAGACAGTGTAATAACTTACACAAGACAGTGTAACAACTTACACAAGACAGTGTAATAACTTACACAAGACAGTGTAATAACTTACACAAGACAGTGTAATAACTTACACAAGACAGTGTAATAACTTACACAAGACAGTGTAACAACTTACACAAGACAGTGTAATAACTTGCACAAGACAGTGTAATAACTTACACAAGACAGTGTAATAACTTACACAAGACAGTGTAATAACTTACACAAGACAGTGTAATAATACCCGCACATAGAAGTGAAAGAGAAGTTTATGGCGACATTTTGGTCCGACTCGGACCATTAACAAGTCACAGTAGAGAATTGTGGAAAATTTTGGATTTTCCTAAATTCAGCATGTGTAAATTTGATTAATACAATAATTGTGTAATAAAATGTTGATGCTATTTGGACCCTTTGAGAAATTTTAACTGAAGGGGTGTGTGGAAAAGCCGGAGAGTGACGCGGACGGGAGACGCCATTTGTAAATTGTGAATTCTGGTTGTTGTGGGAAATTCTTCTAATAATCTGGCGTCTTCCGAGCTAAATTGGGGGGTTTCGGGCTAAATTTGTAATAGGAACCCGTATTAATGTCCCCAACTGAAGAATTGGGACAAGAAATTTGAGGGACCTCAAGAATTACGTGTGCATGGCAGAACATCACTCACAGGGAAGTGCACCATTAGTCCTTGCATTTAGATTTCTAGCTGGCCAGTGTAGGGTCTAGGTGTCAGGTAGGTGTTGTGGTGTGATATATCTGCAGTAATTAAATGATAAATGTTAATACCAATTATATATTGTGTACCCAGCAAACCTAATCCTATACAGTTCACAACTTAAATTTAACAGAGTAGCTGGTTTTAGTATTGTAATTATTAATTTAATTTCAGGTCTAGCTTTTTGTGAGAGTGGTAGGGAGTGGGCTTCGAGGGAGTGACAGTTTTGCATTTATTTTGAAATAGTTGATTTTTGTGTTGTGACTGATGGCAGAGACTGGTTATGATACTGCCAGGTGAACAACGAGATGACACACTGTGACACAACACTGACAAGAGAACGAGATGACACACTGTGACACAACAGTGACAAGAGAACGAGATGACACACTGTGACACAGCACTGACATTAGAACGAGATGACACACACTGTAACACAGAACATGTTCAATATCGAGAGGTGACAGTATTTAATATAATCCTTTATCATAGGATTAACGAGTAACTTCTGTCCTATGCGTCATCTTGAGTTTATATTATATCATTTATACTTTCCTTTGTAGGATCTATTGTTGTGTTTGTTATGGCGTCGGCTGCGTAATCCAGACGTGGGTTACGCAAGCCTTTGATTCACCTCCAGCCACAAACAACCTACTCGTACTCACGTGCATGTCTTCCAGACTATGTAGTATTATTATTAACTAAGTTAGGTTGTATCAGCTTAACTACTGCACAGTCTGTTACAGTGGATTCTGTTTTATTTGAAGGGGAATCAGAGACCGAGTTAACCACGTCTGGATTACTCAGTCGACGTCAACAAACACAACGATAGATCCCACAACAAAACGTGAATATCAATATTTATTCAATAAAATTGTCAAAATTGGTACTAATATCAGCCAATATGAACGTGAACTTTGTGTTTATATTTCTAGATATTATACTACATCAAGAAATGTGGCTGCAGGAAACGAAACTTGACGGGAAGTACCCTGGTGTCCCTAGATACGTCACTCATTAACTACTGAAACTTGATGGGGGAATACCTGGTGTCCCTAGATACGTCCTCATTAACTACTGAAACTTGATGGGAAGTACCCTGGTGTCCCTAGATACGTCACTCATTAACTCTGAAATTTACGGGAATACCCTGGTGTCCCTAGATCTCACTCATTAACTACTAAACTTGACGGAAATACCTGGTGTCCCTAATCGTCCTCATTTAAATACTGAAACTTGAGGGAAGTACCCCCGGGGTCCCTAGATACGTCACTCATTAACTACTGAAACTTGAGGGGAAATACCTGGGGGTTTCCCAGATACGTCCCCATTAACTACTGAAACTTGATGGGAAGTACCCTGGTGTCCCTAGATACGTCACTCATTAACTACTGAAACTTGACGGGGGAATACCCCGGTGTCCCAGATACGTACTCATTAACTATGAAACTTGGGGAAGTACCTGGTGTCCCCCAGATCGTCACCTTAATCTGAAACTTGAGGGAAGTACCTGGTGTCCCTAGATACGTCATCATTAATACTGAAAAGATGGGAATACCCTGGTGTCCCTAGATCTCCCATTAACTACGAAACTTGACGGGGAAATACCCGGTGCCCAATCTATCATTAACTACGAAACTTGACGGGAATACCTGGGTCCCAGATACGTCACTCATTAATACTGAAACTTGAGGGAATACCCTGGGTCCCAGAACTACCTTAACACGAAACTTGAGGGAAGTACCCGGGTTAGATACGTTTTAACTACTGAAACTTGCGGGAATACCCGGTGTCCCTAGATACCATCATTAACTCGAAATTGACGGGGGAAACCGGGTCCCGATATCATCATTAACTACTGAAACTTAGGGGGAAATACCCGTTCCCAGATACGTCACTCATTAACTACTGAAACTTGAGGGGAAATACCCGGTGTCCCAGATACTATCATTAACTACTGAAACTTAGGGAAGTACCCTTTCCCCCAGATATCCCCCTTAACTACTGAAAATTGAGGGGAAATACCCTGGTGTCCCCAGATACTATCATTAACTACTGAAACTTGGGGAATACCCGGTGTCCCGATCTCATCATTAACTACTGAAACTTGAGGGAATACCCGGTGTCCCAGATCGCACCTTTAAAACCAAACGGGGTCCCCGGGGTCCTAAACGTTCATTAACTATGAAACTTGCGGGAAGTACCTGGTGTCCCTAGATCGTCATATTAACTCTGAAACTTGGGGAATCCCCGGTGTCCCCAGATCTCTCTTAACTCAAACTTGGGGGGACCCGGGTCCCTAGATCGCCCATTAAATACTAAACTTGACGGAAGTACCCGGGTCCCCAGATACTCACTCATTAACTATGAAACTTGGGGGGAATATGGGTTTCCCAGATCTCCTATTAACTACTGAAACTTGGGGAAATACCCCGGGCCCCGATCTCATCTTTTATGAAACGAGGGGGAATACCCTTTTCCCAAAAATACCATCATTAACTACTGAAACTTGAGGGGGAAATACCCTGGTGTCCCCCGATTCACCCTTTCTAAAAATTGGGGAAATACCGGTGTCCCAGAATCACTCATTTAAATACTGAAACTTGAGGGAAACCCGGTGTCCCTAGATCCACCTTAACACTGAAACTTGGGGGGAATACCCTTTTGGGCCCCGATCTTCATTAAACTAAATTACGGGAAACTCCCTTTCAATATCATCCTTGAATAGTCCTTCAAGGTCGCCCTTAAAAATCATCCTTCAAGGTGCCCTTCAAGTTTTCCTTAAAGGTCGTCCTTCAAGGTCATCCTTCAAGATCTCCTTCAAGGTCGTCCTTCAAGATCATCCTTCAAGGTCGCTTTAAGGTCGTCCTTCAAGATCCTTCAAGGTCGTCCTTCAAGATCATCCTTCAAGGTCGCCCTTAAGATCATCCTTCAATCGTCCTTAAAGGTCGCCCTTCAAGATCATCTTAAAGGTCGTCCTTCAAGATCATCCTTGAAGGTAGTCCTTGGCGCCTTCAAGATCATACTTCAAGGTCTTCCTTCAAGATCGTCCTGATATCCTTCGGTCATTTTCGGTCGCCCTTCAAGATCACCCTTCAAGGTCGCCTTAAAAGTCATCCCAAGGTCATCCTTCTAGGTCGTCCTTCAAGATCATCCTTCAAGGTCGCCCCTCAAGATCATCCTTCAAGGTACCCTTTTAAAGGTCATCCTTCTAGGTCTTCCTTCAAGGTCACCCTTTTAAGGTCATTTCAGGTCGTCCTTCAAGGTTGTTTTTCCAAGAATGTCAAAAAACATTGACACGTTCATGGCCTGGGTTTATAATTTCACTTTTTTCCCTAGTCAGTAAATTGACAGTCGGTATGACTAGTTCATTATTTTGTAAAAAACCCTTAAATACGTACAGGGGCACCTCAGCGTGACGCAAGAGTGCCGTAGCTCAGTGGTGGGAGCGCGTATTAAGGCTGCATGTCACCTGTGCACAACCAGTAAAAAATCTTTAATATCTGAAATGGGATTAAAGAAGCCTCAGTCAGACAGTTGTAATGGATGGCTGTCTGTGCTTCTGTAAACTTTCTTATTGTAAGTCTCGGGGTCGGGGGATCACTAGTAACCCCTTCCCAAATCTCTTGTAAACCAACTGCTCGAAAGAAATTTCCCCCCTAACTGGTAGTAATAATTTATAAAAGTTATATAACTGATGGATCTAAGCAGGAGTCTGCTGGCAGGGGAGCATCTGCTCTTGTTGCCACCCCCCTAGTTAAGAACAAAGCGCTTTGTTGAGTTGGCATAAGAATTAAAAACGGGGAGTCTTCACTCAAATTGAATTGTCACCCACCCTAATGGCACTAAGCAACTTTGACACAGAATTGACTATATAATTATTACTGATTCTATGTCATTACTGAAGCCCTTGCCACAAATGACTCTAACAACATTCTCACTGGGCAAGTAAGGTACAGACACTCAAAAATCCGGGGAAAAAATTTAAATTTAAAGTACAATTGTTATGTTCCATCACACATTCGATTACTCCCTTTATGATAAATTGATATGTTGCCAAGAAGAGTAACCGAAGAAGAATGTAGAATATAACTTTGGTATATCTGTGTCTAGCATTGGAATAATATTAGGGGGAGAAATAAATAATGAAAAAGAATGTTATAGGAATGCAATTAGAAGTCTGGTGATCACAAACCCCTATAATAACATGAACGAGATAAGTACGTGAGCAGACCGACTGATGTTGTAGTGGCCAGGGTTAAACGGTTACTTTTATTTTTGGTAGTTTGGAGACACATGATGATAAAACCAAATGCATTGCTAGTGAACAGCTTGACCCTTTAAAGGGGTTTCGTTACTTTTGCGGCGTGGTTCTGGGTTCTGAGGGAGGTGGGCCCGAGAACTCTGGGTTCTGAGTGGTAGGTGGGGCCCGAGAACTCCCGGGGGTTTTGGGGAGTGGGCCTGAGAACTCTGGGCTGAGTGGTAGGTGGGCCTGAGAACTCTGGGTTCTGGTGGTAGGTGGGCCTGAGAACTCTGGGTTCTGAGTGGTAAGGGGGGCCTGAAACCTGGGTTCTGAGTGGTAGGTGGGCCTGAGAACTCTGGGTTTGAGTGGTAGGGGGGCCCTGGAACTCAGTGAAACCCTGGGGCTGATTTTTGGGAGTTTGAGGGGATTGTTATAGTGTTTTCCTTTGGAGACCGTTTAATTTTTCTTTTTTTTTTTTTTGAGTGTGCCTGGCCTTTGGCAGGAGGTATACTGGTGTTTTGGATTGGATCACTGGTTTTTTGGATCTAAGATAAAGGTGTTTGTATGGCATGAAAGTAAAGGGAAATATGTTTTATTTTTGTTAATGTGGGGGTTTTGAGTTAAACATTTTTTAGATATGTTTTACTGTTATAGGGAAATTTTTGGTAGGTCCCTTGACATGATTTTTCTTTTGGACGTAGTAAATGTGTTCCCTTATGGTAACTTATAATGTGCCTTTTTTGTAATTTTGTCATATGATTGGTGTATTTTGTTACATTATGCATTTGTCATTATTTCATGTAAACTTTATTTAGTTTTTATTAAAATTTTGAGCTTTTTTGTTTGTCATCTGATGTATAGTTTTGTTATATTGGCTTACTGGTCACTGAATATAATTGGTAGGATTTAAAACACCATGTAAAATTTTTTCAGTTTAGTGATGGGGGTATTGTTTTAGGAACACCTGTGATATCCAACGTTTGTTTTGTCCCAGGATTTCAGTATGGGGGAAGGGGTTTTTGTTTTAACTCCATAAGCTACATATATGTTTGTTCAATTTTTGGGAGTTTGTTTTCCCAGGACATGGGTTTCACTTTTTTTCCCAAAGATATGTTAGTGTCGGGCCAAATTGTATTTTTTTGAGATCTGTATTCATGTTTGGGGGACATTGTATACGGATCCTTGACAAGATGTCTTTGTTTATTGTGAGTTTGTATATGTGCTGAGCTATGTGCCATGAGGGTACGGGGGTTTGACATGGGGGGTTGGGGGGGGGATTTTGGGGGGTTTTTGTTTTTTTGTCTGTCTTTTAAAGGTGTTTTTTTTAAATATTTTTGTCATTACCATGTAAATTTTTTAAATTTTTTTTTTTTTTTTTTTTTTTTTTTGTTTTTGATGTTTTTTGATGTGTGGTATTTTATTTTGATTTAGGGTTCCCCTGTACAGTAGTTTTTCAAATCATATTTCATGTATATTTTTTTATTTTTTATATGAAATTTTAATATTTTTAAAAAAATATAAAAAAAAAAAAACAAATAAAAGTATTGGCACCCTGGGGTATTCTTGAAATTGTGCCTAATTGTCCACTTATTGAGGAAATGAAAAAGACAGATAAAAACCAGGCCCGTCAAGATACTTATTAATGAAAATAAGATCCCAGATATATAAGCAAATTTTTAGTTTTTTGGTAACAATAAGTGAACTAAATCAATCCTGGCCCTTTTTGGGCCCTATTTCCCGGGGCCCTTTTGTGTATCCATATACTTTTCGCTCCCGTCCACAGGATGGACATGGAATGCAAAAAACTAGCCCTTCTGTTGAAAAATTTAAATCATAGGCTGACCGGTGAACCAGCTACCTCTCAGGGTACTGTTAAACCTGCCCATTATTTAGTATTCACACAAAAAAGTAGGGTTTTTGGAACTGTTAACATATATATATATATATATATATATATATTTGGGGTCCACCTCTGGTACAAATTGTGGGCCCCATACCCTCGAGAAGTGGAAAAAAAGGTTAAAGGAAGAATATTTGGTTTTTTCCCTGATTCCTTTAAAATTTTTCCCCCCCTCCCCCCATTTTTTTTTTTTTTGGTATATTTTTTTAAATAATATTAAAAAAAGATTTAAAGTCATTGTTGATAAAATAAACAGTAAGAGGTGTGGAATACATGTCATAAAATTTTGTTACATGTTTGCCCTGATTATAATGCGAAAATCTCATCCAGTCTTCCGAGCGGGGGGGTGAGAATACGCATGCATTACCCTCTGAACAAGGGATGCGGAACAGAAAATTTCCCCTGGGACCCCTAGTTCCCTGTTGAGTCTTTTGCCCAGCTGCTTGGGGAATTTAAATCCTCTACCCCCTTGACCAAGGGTCTCTGAGCCAAAGGGGAACAAACATATAATGATGGGCAAGCTCCATATTTTCTGACTTTGGGACCCCCTGAAGCTGGCAGCTCCCCCTCCTTCCCCCCCTGGTTTTTGGAGATAGGTATCAGCCAAGGTAGATGCACATGTGTGTCCCAACCACCTGCTTGCCGTCTGTCAGGCTTGAAGGGTGATACCATCTGGACCTTGGCTGCCATCAGATCCATAGTTGGGGTGGTTCCTTATGCTGGGCATCCTGCTGTTGTGGGGCTCCCTTGATAATGTTATTAACCTCTTCATGTCTTGCAATCTTTCCTCGTTTACGACACACAAGACCATGGGACCCGAAACGGTCTGCGCTTTGCCAAAAAACACCCCTGTTCGGCGATAATAGGGGGCAAGTGAAGGGCCCCAATGCGGATGGTCTGTGGGTCGAGGCGTGTGCGGGTGGAGTTGGAACACAAAAAAAATCCCCCCATGATGAGCTCCGCAAAGGGGGCGGGGGGCTTCCCTTCCCCGAAAACTCTGAAGCATTTTTTGAGGCTATATTCTCTACTATTGGGCCCTCCCAGTGCGTTGATTGGGGGGGACAGGGGTTTCAGAGCCTGTTGATTATCCCCGATCCTGGTCCCTCAACGAACTTTTGGGCATGGATTCCAACGTGTCCCTAAAATTTCAGGGGGAATTCCAAAGCCCTCTGGATGCAATGCATGAAGACGGAAAGAGTGAAACAATCGAGAGACTTTTGGACACCCAAAGCCTCCTAGTCTGACTGGGAGTGAGCTTGCCCCCTGCCCATCTTCTAGAGTAAGGTTTCTTTTGAAAGATCTGCCTAGGGTACTGTCATTTCGTGAGTAAAATTTCCTATGAAGGAATCTTAGGAAATATGTCAACCCGGGGGCTCAAACATTTTTGTGAGAAGGTACAAGGCATCATGGGTGTCAAGATTGCCATTCGTTGTTCCATTCTCCTCAATTTTCCAGTTTTTTCCTGAGAATTGGTCAATGGCATCGCTTAGTTGAGGTGCCCTAACAAGAATATTGCAGGGAATACCTTTCTCCTGGGAGTTTTATATCACTGCATCTATCCTTTTGGGTTAACTGAGATGATTTCACATTTGGATGGGTTCAGGATGAGACCCATTTCCCGTCCCCGTGTCATCACCGTGTAAGATCATCTGAAGGGACTCCTCTGTACCCGCTAGTGTGCCTAAACAGGAACCAGATGTTTAGCTCATGGTCAGTCTGACGTGATTTCTAACCGCTATACAGAAGAGAAAAGGTGGGGGGGGTCCCCTTCGGACACCCTCTGATGATGTGATTTCATGCCTCCAAACAGGAGCATTTATTCCTTGCTTTTCCAGCTGAAACAAAAGGGGGAAAAAACGGGAAATGCTTGTACGCCAATACAGTATCTTTTCAGGAGATTAAATGCATTCGAAATCTAAAACCACGATTGTCCTCGGCAGGTTTGATATACGCCCCTTTTTGCGAACCGCGCCACTTCCTTAGAGACCCAAAACCAAGCTGGTTTGGTTGAACATGATGCCCGCCCCTCCGAATACTTCTGACAGCAGTTTATATATATATATATATATATATATATATATATATATATATATATATTATATATATATATATATATATATATATATATATATATATATATATATATAAAATATATACATATTTTGTCTGTGTGTACTACCAGTTGTGGTTGCGGGGGGGCGAGTCATAGCTCCTGGCCCCGCCTCTTCACTGGGCCCCCTGGGGCACCCCCTGCGCCATGAGCTTTTTCTACCTCTTCTTAAAACTAGATGGAACCGCCTCCACTACTCGCTTTCCAAACTATTCCACTTTCCCCCCCACTCTGTGACTGAAGAAATACTTCCTAACATCCCTGTGATTCATCTGAGTCTTCTACTTCCAACTGTGTCCCTTGTTGTTGTGTCCATCTCTGGAACATTCTGTCTCTATCCACCTTGTATATTCCTCTCAGTATCTTATATGTCGTTATCATGTCCTCCCCTATCTCTCCTGTCCTCCAGTGTCTTCAGGTCGATTTCCCTTAACCTCTCCTCGTAGGACATAACCCTTAGCTCCGGGACTAGTCTTGTTGCAAACCTTTGCACTTTCTCTAGCTTCTTTACGTGCTTGGCTAGATGTGGGTTCCAAACTGGTGCTGCATACTCCAGTATGGGCCTAACGTACACAGTGTACAGAGTCCTGAACGATTCTTTATTAAGATGTCGGAATGCTGTTCTTAGGTTTGCTAGGCGCCCGTATGCTGCAGCAGTTATTTGGTTGATGTGCGCCTCAGGAGATGTGCCTGGTGTTATCTCACCCCAAGATCTTTCCTTGATTGAGGTTGTAGTCTCTGGCCCCTAGACTGTACTCCGTCTGCAGGTCTTCTTTGCCCTTCCCCAATCTTCATGACTTTGCGCGGTGGGGTTGAACTCAGGGGCCAATTGCTGGACCAGGCTTGCAGCCTGTCCAGATCCTTTACATAGTTCTGCCTGGTCCTCGTCCGATTGAATTCTTCTCATCAACTTCACATCATCTGCAAACAGGGACACTTCGGAGTCTATTCCTTCCGTCATGTCGTTCACAAATACCGAAACAGCACCGGTCCTAGGACTGACCCTGTGGAACCCCGCCGTCACCGGCGCCACTCTGACACCTCGCCACGTACCATGACTCGCTGCTGTCTTCCTGACAGGTATTCCCTGATCCATTGGAGTGCCTTCCCTGTTATCCCTGTCTGGTCCTCCAGCTTCTGCACTAATCTCTTGTGTGGAACTGTGTCAAACGCCTTCTTACAGTCCAGGCATATGCAATCTACCCACCCCTCTCTCTCTTGTCTTACTGCTGTCACCCTGTCATTAGAACTCCAGTAGGTTTGTGACACAGGATTTCCCGTCCCTGAAACCGTGTTGGCCGTCGTTGATAAGCTCATTCCTTTCTAAGTGCTCCACCACTCTTCTTCTGACTATCTTCTCCATGACCTTGCATACTATACTTTTTTAAAAATTGGAACTACATTTGCTGTCTTCCATACCTCAGGTAGTTGCCCTGTTCCGATAGACGTGTGTGTGTGTGTGTGTGTGTGTGTGTGTGTGTGTGTGTGTGTGTGTCGTGCCGAATAGGTAAAACTTCCGATTTTGGCTTAAATAGCAACTCATCTTGCTAATAAGACAAAGAAAATTTGTACAATACAATAATTTCGCAAAAAAATCATTCTAGGCCTAACGAAAAACATATATTTCATTGTGTTTGTTTATTATTAAATTACTGTAAACTTATTTAAAATATATTTAGTTGGATTAGGCTAAATCAAATTGCGCTTGTTATAATGGTTTAGGTAAGTTTTCTAGGTTCTTTGGGTACAAAATTATTAATTTTTACATTAACATAAATGAAAAAAATATATCTTTTAAAATTATAAGAAAATTTTAGAAGGGACTTAATTTTAACGAGTTCTTGCTAATTGACCAGGTTTTACCTATTCGACACGACATATATATTATATTATTATTGTTTTCCTTCTCTATATATTATATTGTATTGTTTTCCTTCTCTATATATTATAGTGTATTGTTTTTCCTTCTCCATTAGTTTCTTTATACCTTTGTGTTGGATAAGGACTTTAAAGGATGATAATTTCAAGGAAATAACTGAAAATTAATTACTGAAGCCTGACCCTTCCTTTATATTTTATGCTATTACATCAAGCTGCATCCAAGCTGCATCAGAAAGCTGCATCAAGCTGCATCAAGCTGCATCAAGCTGCATCCAAGAAGCTGCATCAAGCTGCATAAGCTGCATCAAGCTTAATCTTCACTTTTCCTAATCTGCTCTCAGTCTTCCTCTACATTCTCAGACACCCGTCGTCCATAATACTAGTTCCTCCATTCCATCTTCACCCCCGATAATCCTTTATCGTCACCCTCCTACATCCTCCACTCCACATATACATCCTCCACTCCACACATACATCCTCCACTCCACATATATATCCTCCACTCCACACATACATCCTCCACTCCACATACATCCTCCACTCCCACACGAGCCATCCTCCACTCCCACACGCCCATCCCCCACTCCACACATTCATCTCCTCCCACACAGCCCATCCTCCACTCACACACGCCATCCTCCCTCCACACATACATCCTCCACTCACACGCCATCCTCCACTCACATATACATCCTCCACTCCACCCGCCATCCTCCCTCCATATCCACATCCTCCACTCACACATACATCCTCCACTCCCACACATACATCCTCCACTCACACATACATCCTCCCACTCACACACATACATCCTCCTCCACACATACATCCTCCACTCCACATTCATCCTCCCTCCACACCTTCATCCCTCCCTCCACACATACATCCTCCACTCCACACACCCATCATGTTCTTCAACCTCAACCCAGCAGAGTCAACTTAACCACCAACCCATACACATCCCAACTCTCCTATCCTGGCACTCTCACATTATCATCATGGCACTCCCACACTATTACCCCTGGCACTCACACTATTATCATGGCACTATTACCTTGGCACTCCACGCTATTATCATGGCACTCCCACTATTACCCTGCCACTCCCCACCATATTATCATGGTACTCCCACACTATTACCTTAGCACTCCACACTATTATCATGGCACTCCTCACTATTATCCTTGGCACTACCACACTATTACCCTGGCATACCTACACTATTACCCTGGCACTCCCACACTATTATTCTGGCACTCCACACTATTATCATGGCACTCCTACACTATTACCATGGCACTCCCACACTATTATCATGGCTCCCACATTATTATCATGGCACTTCCATACTATTATCATGGCACTCCCACCACTATTATCATAGCACTTCCACACTATTACCCTGGCACTCCCACACTCCTGGCACTGCCTCACTTCTTTAATATAATTGCTTCTAGAAAGCTCTCATCTTCGTCTTGAACCAAAACATCTCTCTCTCTCTCTCTCTCTCTCTCTCTCTCTCTCTCTCTCTCTCTCTCTCTCTCTCTCTCTCTCTCTCTCTCTCTCTCTCTCTCTCTCTCTCTGTCTCTCTCTCCTTCCCTCTCTAACCCAACAATACATTCTTACTCCTACAACCCACTCGCTTCCTGGCCTAACCACAAACAACCACTGACTGCTCACGCAATGTCCATACACAGCCCCAGTCACTCCTTTCTCTTATCCCTACACTCCCCGTCACATCCCTCCCACCCTCTCTCTCTGATCACACACCCCACTCCCTCCCCATTCTTACCCATACCGCCCATCATCCTTCACCTGCGTCCTCCCCTACACAGCACCACCTCTGCCCTTCTCCCTCTCCCCAGCCTCCCACCCCAGCTCCCTCCCCCAGCTCCCTCCCCGTCTTCAGCACCTCAAACACGAGAGGTTTTTGACAGTGGAACAAGAGGCACGGTCCCACTACGTTACCTTCCTACGCGTAATAAAAGATACCGACATCGGCCTGCTTATTATTCCTTACAAGTGACCAACACTCTCCACATTACACTCACCCCTCACCCATCTGCAGCCTCATTAATTAATACCCTCGAAGAGTGCCTGGGCATCGTGCTGTTTTATCTGTAACTCCGAAACATTCTTCATATCCAGTTTTGTTCAGACTCCTGCTGGGTATTTTTTTAGAGGTAAACTGTTCCCCAGTTCTTCGAGTCGTTTTTCTTCAAATTTCGACCTCTGTTTGATACCATGTGCCTGCATGATACTCCCATTTTCCACCATTATATATATATATATATATATATATATATATATATATATATATATATATATATATATATATATATATATACATACATATATATACATACATATATATAAACATAGAGAGTGTGTTACTAGGTCACATTTGAGCCTCCCAGGTTTACGACTCAATAAAGAATACCTAATTACTTCCATGAAGAATTCTAGATTACTAATTTGTTAATTTGTTGGTTAATGAAGGCTAACTATGACCGCTTGAGATCTTACACAGCAACTGTCCATCGTAGGGATGTTTGTGTCTGCGTTGTTTGTCTCTCAGTGTAACTCATTTCTATTCTTCTTCTTGGTCTCACATGTCTCTCCCACACTGTATCTGTCTGTTCCACTGTTTCTCTCTCTCTCTCTCTCTCTCTCTCTCTCTCTCTCTCTCTCTCTCTCTCTCTCTCTCTCTCTCTCTCTCTCTCTCTCTCTCTCTCTCTCTCTCTCTCTCACACTGCTTGTGTCTATGTTTGCACTGTCCATGGGTGTGTCTTCTATTGTCTCTGTCTCATTGTTTGCTCCTCGCCTGTGTGTCACTATTGTTGTGCTCACCTACAACATGCATGGCTAGCTACATGTGTCTCCTTGTTTCTGTCTGCTGAACAAACAGGTGATCCGCACTGTGGTGTTATGAAATACTTACAGAACACCGAGGCCCGGAGTCAGTGACGCTGGAGGACAGTAGTTGAGCAGCCCAGGACACACACACACACACACACACACACACACACACACATACACACACACACACACACACACATACACACTCACACACATACACTCACACACATACACACTCACACACATACACGAAAGTCATGGAGAAGCTTATCAGAAGAGTGGTGGAGTACCTAGAAAAGGATGAATTTATACACGATAACCAACACGGTGTATAAGGTAGAAAGTTAGTGAACATAGATAAGAGTAAGGTGATGAGGGTATCAAACGATTTAAATAAAGAAAAATTGGATATCACATTGGAGAGAGGCATTATGGAAGAAGTAAATGTTTTCAGATATTTGGGAGTTGATGTGTCAGCGGATGGGTTTATGAAGATGAAGTTAACCATAGAACTGATGAAGGAAAAAGGTGAGTGGAGCGTTGAGAATGTATCTGTGGAGACAAAAAAACTTTATCCATGGAGGCAAAAGAAGGGAATGTACGAAATATAGTGGTACCAACACTCTTATATGGGTGTGAAGCATGGGTTCAAATGCTCAGCGAGGAAGAGGCTGGAGGCAGTGGAGATGCCCTTCAAGGGCAATGTGTGGTGTAAATATTATGCAGAAAATTCAGTTGGAAATTAGGAGAAGGTGTGGAGTTACTAAAATATTTGTCAGGGGCTGAAGGGGGTTTTTGGGGGTGGTTTGGTCATTTAGAGAAATGGATCAAAGTAGAATGCTTGGAGGCGTATAAATCTGGGGAAGGAAGGTGGGGTGGGTCTCTAAAAAGGTTGGGGGGAAGGGGTAAAGGAGGTTATGTGGGCGGGGGCTTGGACTTCCAGCAAGCGTTGAGCGTGTTAGATAGGGTAATGGAGACGAATGGTTTTGGGACCTGACGAGCTGTTGGGTGGGCAGGGTAACTTTTTGTGGGGATTCAGGAAACCAGTTAATTGATTTAGTTGGACTTGAGTCCTGGAAATGTGAAGTACAATTCCCCACTTTAAGGAGGGGTTTTGGGTATTGGCGGTTTGGAGGGGTTTTTGAACTTATATCTGGCCCTCTCAAAGACAGTGATTATTTTGAGTGAGGTAAAAGGTTGAATGATGATGAAAGTATTTTCTTTTGGGGGTTTTCTTTCTTTTGGTCACTCGCCTCGGTGGGGGACGGCCGCGTGTTGAAAAAAAAAAAAAACACTGTTCAGGGAGGAAATTCTTATCCCCAAACCTACTGGAGTTTTACGACAAGGTGACAAAAAGTAAGACAGGGGGGAGAGAGAAGGGTGGGGGAGACTGCATTTTCGGACTGTGGGAAGGGTTTCGACACAGTTCCGCACAAGAATTAGTGCAAAAAACTAGAGGAGCAGGGGGGAATATCAGGAAAGGCACTGCAATGGATCAAAAATACCTAGGAAGGAAACCCTGATGGTATTTACGGGGGTCATACTGGGCTTCTGTGAAAAGCGGGATTCCTCAAGGGTCAGTCCTGGGGCCAGTTTTTTTCTGGTATAGGGAATGCATGACGGAAGGGATAAATTCAAGTGCCCCTGTTTGAGACGAAATAAGAAAGGGCAAAATTCAAGTGGAGAGGATCAGGTAGATCGAGATCTGGAAGATTGCAACCCTGGTAACAATTGTTTTGGGTTCCCCCAAGTGAAAAGTCATGAAGACTTTTAAGGTAAAAAGAAGACTGCGACGGGAACGGGGGCCCAAACCCTAAATCTCACTCAGGAAAAATCTTGGGTGAGTTCATACCAAAAACTCGGGGTCGTCAAAAAAAATTGCTGCACAAGGGCGCCGGGAAATTAAGAGTAGCTTTTGATACCTGAGTGGGGAGTCATTCAAGACTCTGTACACCTTTACATCAGTTCCATATTGGAAAATAAGCCCAGTATGGAACCCACCCCCATGATGTCAAAAAAATAGAGAAAGTGCAAGGGGCAAGACTAGTCCCCGAGCTAAGGAATATGTACTACGAGGAAGGTTAAGGAAATCAACCTGACGACACTGACTGGGGGACATATAACGATATATAAAAAACTGAAGGAATTGACAAGCTGGATAGGGGGAGGATGGTTCAGAGATGGGAAAAAAAAAGGGGTCACAGTAAAAAGTTGAAAACTCAGATGAGTCAAAGGGGTGTTAAGTATTTCTTTAGTCATAGAGTTGTGGAAGTAAAAAAATCTCGGGTGTGTAGTGGGGCAGGATCCCAAAATAGCTTCGAAAGGTACGATAAACTCATGGGAAAAGTGGACCTAGTAGCGACCAGCGGGGGCGGGACCAGGGCTTTAATCAACCCAACCACAAATAGATGAGTACACACACATACACAATGTATTTTTTTCATCGTTATGAAGATTAACGTAAGAGCGCAAGTATCTTCAGTCCGGGAATAGAGACGAAATATCTTCAGTCCGGTAACGTCAAGAAAGATATCTTCTTCAGTCCCGGGAACGTCAGAGCGCAACATATCTTCTTCAGTCCCCGGGAACGTCAGAGACGCTGCCTCCCCTTATTCTTGCGCTCTTTAACACAACAGACGCAGACTATCTTGCCCTCTCTAACACAGCAAACGCAGACTATACTCTTGCCCTCTCTAACACAACAGACGCAGACTATACTCTTGCCCTCTCTAACACAACAGACGCAAACTATGCTCTTGCCCTCTCTAACACAACAAACCAGACTATACTCTTGCCCTCTCTAACACAACAGCGCAGACTATGTTTTTGCCTTCTCTAACAAAAAGACGCAGACTATGTTTTCCCTCTCAAACACAACAGACCAGACTATTTTTCCCTCTCTAACACAACAGACGCAGACTATACTCTTGCCCTCTCTAACACAACAGACGCAGACTATACTCTTCCCTCTCTAACACAACAGACAGACTATGCTCTTGCCTTCTCTAACACAACAGACGCAGACTATGCTCTTGCCCTCTCTAACACAACAGACGCAGACTACTCTTGCCCTCTCTAACACAACAGACGCAGACTATACTCTTGCCCTCTCTAACACAACAGACGCAGACTATCTCTTCCCCTTTTAACACAACAGACGCAGACTATGCTTGCCCTCTCTAAAAAACGCGCAGACTATGCTCTTGCCCTCTCTAACACAACAGACGCAGACTATACTCTTGCCCTCTCTAACACAACAGACGCAGACTATGTCTTGCCCTCTCTAACACAACAAACCAGACTATGCTCTTCCCCTCTCTAACACAACAGACGCAGACATGCTCTTGCCCTCTCTAACACAACGACGCAGACTATGCTTTTGCCCTCTCTAACACAACAGACCAGACTATGCTATTGCCCTCTCAAACCCAAACAGACGCAGACCTCTTGCCCTCTCTAACACAACAACGCAGACTATGCTCTTGCCCTCTCTAACACAACAGACGCAGACTATACTCTTGCCCTCTCTAACACAACAGACCAGACTATGCTCTTGCCCTCTCTAACACAACAGACCAGACTATACTCTTCCCCTCTCTAACACAACAGACGCAGACTATGCTCTTGCCCTCTCTAACACAAAGACGCAGACTTTTCCCCCCTCCCCTAAAAACAGACCAGACTATACTCTTGCCCTCTCTAACACAACAGACCAGACTATCTTTGCCCTCTCTAACACAACAGCAAGACTATGCTCTTGCCCTTTTAACACAACAAACCAGACTATACTCTTGCCCTCTCTAACACAACAGACGCAGACTTTCTTGCCCTCTCTAACACAACAGACGCAGACTACTCTTGCCCTCTCTAACACAACAGACGCAGACTATGCTCTTGCCCTCTCTAACACAACAGACGCAGACTATTTTTTCCCTCTCTAACACAACAGCCCAGCTTGCTCTTGCCCTCTCTAACACAACGCGGCTATTCTTGCCCTCCAACACAACAGACGCAGTATCTCCCCTCTCCACAACAGACACAGATATACTCTTCCCCTCTCTAACACAACAGACGCAGATTTGCTCCCCTCTCTAACACAACAGACGCAGACGCAGACTATCTCCCCTTTTAACACAACAGACGCAGACTGTACTCATGCGCTCTCTAACCAAAAACCCAACTGTCCCTTGCAAGACCACAACCCCAAATTTAAAAATTCCTTTTTCTGTTAACACTAAAAGCTTGATAGCAAACAGCAGTCGGGGACACCTGAAGCCCCCTGGCCTCAATTTACCCGAAAAAGCTACATTAGCATTAACGGCATCAACTCTCTGCCAGACTTTTTTTCATTCGAATATTCGTGTAGGCTGTTTGACCCTGGCAGAGATGAATGTGAGGTCAGATGATGAATAAACAATTAAACGTTGCCCAAATTTGTTGACTTAATATATAGTTGATGGCTGGTTAGAAATTTTTGGGGATAGTGTGCACTCCCCTTTATGTCTGTGTGTGTGTGTGTGTGTGTGTGTGGGAGGTATGTGTGTGTATTAGAAAGAGAGGGGGGTTCCCAATTCCCTATCTGGGCACTCGACTCGACCCACAGGCCATTCGGATTGGTGTTGTCTTCCCACCCCCCCCATACTCACCGAACGGTGTTTTGCGGCGGGGCAACGGCTGATCATTTCGGCTTTGGTCTCGAGTGTCCCCGAGACCATCTAGAGGGTCAACGACATCATAAGGAAAGCCTGACCCCCGTTGCCCAGCCCAAGGGTCCCAGTGCAGAGGTCTGACGGAATCAAACGTCCTGATGGAGCCACTATGCTACCCTGGAAGGATGGTAAGCAGATTCCCGGAACTACACCTGTGCCGCCACATTGGCAGATACCTACTTGCCATACTCCATAGTTGAAGGGGTGGAGCTGCCAGCCCAAAGGGGACCCCGAAAACCAGCCATGAAGGCCTTCCCCCCTTTCTATCTTCATCCCAATAGGGTCAGAGACTCTTGGAGCATGGGGCAAGTATGATCTATAGTTTCTCAAAGAGCTGGACAATAAACTCATCATAGAAACCAAGGATCCGGGCGGGCCCGCTTCCTCCAGAGACTCAGTGTTGCGATCAGAGGGGAAAAACCCGCAGCATTCGGGTGCGGCCCCCGCCGGGAACTGGACGAAGTGTTCAAGTCAGCTCTGAGATGTTATCTATGTTCTACTATTGTATTTGTGTCAAGTATTTTCTTTTAAATAAATCTTCATAGAATATAGAATATAGGGGAGGAGAAAGCAATCTCAAACAGCTTCAGGGAAAACCCTTTGGTTTTTCCCTGAACAATTTTATTTTTTTCTCTGAGGATAGGGTCCCAACACAGTTCAGAGGTGGTACCTCCTATATTTATATATATATATATATATATATATATATATATATATATATATATATATATATATATATATATATATATATAAAAAAAGATATATATATAGATTATATATATATATATATATATATATATATATATATATATATATATATATATATTTTTTCTTGTGGACAGTGGCTAGTTTACTATGCCCCATAACCATCCTGTGGACGGTAGTTCTGTTTAGTATTTTTATGTCCACCCTGAGGATGGTAGTGGCTTTTTTGTGTACCCCATAACCATCCTGTGGAGAGCAGCGAAAAAGCATATGGATACACAAAAGACCTAGGAACTAGGCCCCGAAATGGTAAAATAAATCTGGTTTTATATCCACAATTTGCTTATCTGTTGCAAGCAAATTTAGGATTTTTGCTTAATATGTCTGGTATCTCCTGGGGAGTGCTCACAGAAAGGAGTTATCCTGTGGGGTTCCTTGATCCATTTATCACGTTCCTCGCCCACCCATCACCCTTCCTCTGTCCATTCATTCCCCTTCCCTTTGGGCTATCCATCACAAGGAGGCTACACGGACGTATGATGTCTGGGAGAAACCCGTGTGATTCCTTCCCAGATGGGGTGGGGGGACCACCTAACACTCGGGAACTACGCTTACGAAAAATAATACGGGGGAAAACAGCTTCGGTCTGCGTCGAAGATGAATAGGGCGTCCCAGGTCTTGAATGGATCGCTTGCTGTCGCTGATGTGATGTTAGGCCAGTGTGGTCCCCCGGGTTCACTCTATCCCTCTTCCTGTTGTCACTAGATTTACCTGTTCTCCCGCGTGTCTCTCCTTGTCCTCCCTTTTTCTCTTCCCTGTATACACTTTGTCCCCTCGGTGTCTCCTCTCTATCTTGTCCTCGCGTCGCCCTTCTAAAATCTACGCTGTGCCTCTAACCAACTCTCTTCGTCTTCGTCTTGTCAACGCTGCTGGTTCTGTGTTTACCACCTCATCGTCAGGTCATCCCTTCTTGTTGGGCCCCTGTCGTGGCTGGCGCCTGACGACGACAGATGTGATGTCAGCCCCCAGTGTCTGATGTTGGCCCTAGTTTTGATGTCAGACCTAGCCTTTGATGTCAGCCCCCCGTCTCGATGTCAGACTAGTCTCATGTGGTCCCAGTTTTGATGTTGCCCCGTCTTTGATGTTGACCCAATCTCGATGTCAGACCCTAATTTGATGTCAGACCCTAGTCTTTGACGTTAGGCCTTGTGTCTGATGTCAGCCCCGGTCTCTGATGTCAGACTTTCTCTGATGTCAGGTCCTATCTCTGATGTCAGGCCCTAGTGTCTGATTTCAGGCCCTATCTCGATGTCAGGCCCTAGTCTCTGATGTCAGGCCCTATCTCTGATTTCAGGCCCTAGTCTCTGATGTCAGGCCCTGTCTCCGATGCTAGGCCTTAGTGTCAATATCAGACTTTTTACCTGGCATATACAATACCTCTGGACTCTTGGGTCTGCCATGTCTCTGGAGTATATCATGTATACTCTGGCGTCTGCCATGTGTACTCTGGAATCTATCATGTGTATTTTGGTGTCTGCCATGTGTACTCTGGTGTCTGCCATGTGTCTCTGGAGTCTATTTTATTTTCTGGTATCTTCCTTGTGTACTCGGGTGTCTGCCTTTGTTTTGGTACCCCGTGTACTCTGCTGTCTCCCGTGTTACTCTGGTTTCTGCCGTGTGTACCCCTTGTCTGCTGTGTGCTCTGGTGTCTGACGTGTGTCTCGGGTTTCTGCTGTGTGTTCTCTGGTGTCTGACTTACTCTGGTGTCTGACTTTTACTCTTGTCGCGTGTGTACTCTGGTGTCGACGTGTGTACTCTGGTGTCTGACGTGTGTGAAGACAACGCACCTTTGTTCGACTTCTTCACCCACTTCTAAATATTTATGTTTTAAACCAGTTACTTCCCGGGAATCTACCGGGGGGTGCCCCGGGGTCAACGCCCCGCGGCCCGGCCATGCCCGGCCCCCCGCTGGATCGGGCCTGATCATCCAGGCTGTTACTTGGGGCCCAACAATCCCGTGCAACCCCAACCGGGCGGGTTAGGTATTGACTTTAGGTATCTACCCAGTTCCCTCTTGAAGACAGATAGGGGTTTTTGGTTTTCCCCTTATGCATGATGGGAGGCTGTCAACAGTCTTAGTGTACTCATGATACCCCAGCTTCCATTGAGGGTATGTTGCACTTTTGTAGAGTCTTTTGATTTCGTGGGGAGTGATTTCTGGGGCAGTTTTGGGACTAACCCCTCTAGGTTTTCAGGTGTAAATTATGATGTATCTTTCTCGCCTGCGTTTCAATGAGTACAGGTGAAGGGACTTCAGACGTTCCTATTAATTAAGTTCCCAAACTCGCTTTTTGTACAGTGAAGGTTCTCTGTACATTCCCCAGATCTGCAATTTCGCCTGCCTTGAAAGGGGTTTTTGTACAGTATTCCAGCCTAGGGGAAACAAAACTTTAAGAGGATCATCACTGGCTTGGCATTCCTTGTCTTGAAGGTTCTCAATATGCATCTTATCATTTTCCTCACTGTTGCATCATGACACTGTTGTGCTCCTTGAAGGTGACATCCTCGACATCTTCGCTCCTAAGTCCTTCCCCTTTGTTTGTTTTTGTCTATTTTGTGATTAAATTTGTTTTATACTCCGTTCTAGCTTTTATTTACTCAAGTAAATAAAAGCCCTTAAAACTTGTTTTTATACGCTTGAGATTTACTGTGTTCTCAATGGCTGAAAACATGCAGATTCGTAGCATCGTCAGCAAGGATGACACGGGGCTACGGGTTTACATCTCTGTCTATGTCAGATAAGTGATGAGGTAAAAGGGTGGGGGCAGTCTTTCCTTGTGGAACAGAGCTTTTTTACTGTTGCAGCCTCTGACAACTCTGTTTACTATTACTCTTCGTTTTTTATTGGTTGAAAAAAGTCCTCTGCCCTTTTCCTTTATTTTTTTGACGGGTTTTTGGGCATTACACCCTTTTATGGCTTTTTCAAAAAATTTTGGTTTTACATCCATTATGATGTCCCCGGGCATCCATGACATGTCATAGTGGTCCAGTAGTTCAGAGACAAAAGACCCGCTCAACCCTTGCCACCCCGGATCTTGCAATTGTTGGGGATCCCAAATGGTTGAGATTGTTACGGCCCCCTATCTCCCGGGCTGTTAGGTAGTGTATCCCGGCCGGCGGTCACTGGTGACGTCATCAAACGTGATGTTTGACTGACGGGCCGGGTAGACCACATGCCCCCGACTCTCATATGAAATGACTCAGACTCTCATATGGGGGTGTTAACCTGACTCTTCCATA